>PVKV010025871.1:0-28960 GCA_004027835.1 Alouatta palliata | reverse complement strand
CAGCCATCAAAAACGATGAGTTCGCGTCCTTTGTAGGGACATGGATGAACCTGGAAACCATCATTCTCAGCAAACTGACACAAGAACAGAAAATCAAACACCGCATATTCTCACTCATAGGCGGGTGTTGAACAATGAGAACACATGGACACAGGGAGGGGAGCATCTCACACTGGGGTCTGTCGGGGGGAAAAAGGGGTGGGGAGTTCGGGAGGGATAGCATGGGGAGAAATGCCAGATATAGGTGATGGGGAGGAAGGCCGCAAATCACACTGCCATGTGTGTACCTATGCAACAATCTTGCATGTTCTTCACATGTACCCCCAAACCTAAAATGCAATAAAAAGTTTATAAAAAAAATAAAAAAAGAAATGCTTGTGATTTTTGCACATTGGTTTTGTATCCTGAGACTTTGCAGAAGTTGCTTATCAGTTTCAGGAGATTTTGGTCTGAGATGATGGGGTCTTCTAAATATACAATCATGTCATCTGCAAATAAAGACAATTTGGCTTCCTGTTTTCCTAATTGAATACCCTTTATTTCTTTTTCTTGCCTGATTGCTCTGGCTAGAACTTCCAATACTATATTGAGTAGGAGTGGTGAGAGAGGGCATCCTTATCTTGTGCCAGCTTTCAAAGAGAATCCTTCTGGTTTTTCCCCATTCAGTATGATATTGGCTGTGGGTTTGTCATAAATAGCTTTAATTATTTTGTGATACATTCCATTGATTCTTAGTTTATTGAGGGTTTTTAGTGTAAAGGGCTGTTGAATTTTGTTGAAGGCCTACTCTGCATCTGTTGAGATAACGTTGTAGTTTTTGTCTTTGGTTCTGTTTATGTGATGGATTATGTTTATAGACTTGCATATGTTGAACCAGCCTTGCATCACCAGGATGAAGCCTGTTTGATGATGATGAATAAGGCTTTTTAATTTGCTGTGGCATTCTGTTTGCCAGTACTTTATTGAAGATTTCTGCATCTATGTTCATCATAGATATTGGCCTGAAGTTTTCTTTTCTTGTGTCTCTGCCCAGTTTTGGTATTAGGATGATGTTGGTCTCATAAAATGAGTTAGGGAAGGTTCTCTCTTTTTGTATTGTTTGGAATAGTTTCAGAAAGTATGGTACCAGCTCCTCCTTGTATGTCTAGTAGAATTCGGCTGTAAATCCATCTGGACTTGGGCTTTTTTTAGTTGGTAGGCTATTAATTGCTGCCTCAACTTCAGCCTTTGTTATTGGTCTATTCAGGGTTTCAACTTCTTCCTGGTTTAGTCTTGGGAGAGTACAAGTGTCCAGGAACTTACCCATTTCTTTCAGGTTTACTGGTTTATGTGCATAGAGTTGTTTGTAGTAATCTCTGATGGTAGTTTTTACTTCTGTGGAATCAGTGGTGATGTCCCCGTCATCGTTTTTTATTGCATCTATTTGATTCTTCTCTCTTTTCTTTTTTATTAGTCCGTCTAGCGGTCTATCGATTTTGTTGATCTTTTCAAAAAACCAGCTCCTGGATTTATTTATTTTTTGAGAGTTTTTTGTGTCTCTATCTCCTTCAGTTCTGCTCTGACCTTACTTATTTCTTGTCTTTTGCTAGCTTTTGAGTCTTTTTGATCTTGCTCCTCTAACTCTTTCAATTTTGATGATAGGGTGTCGACTTTAGATCTTTCCTTGCTTCTCATGTGGGCATTTATTGCTATGAATTTCCCTCTAGACATTGCTTTAAATGTGTCCCAGAGATTCTGGTATGTTGTGTCTTTGATCTCCTTGGTTTCAAAAAACATCTTTATTTCTGCCTTCATTTCATTGTTTATCCAGTCAACATTCAAGAGCCATTTGTTCAGTTTCATGAAGTTGTGTGGTTCTGAGTTAGTTTCTTAATCCTGAGTTCTAATTTGATAGCCCTGTGGTCTGAGAGACTGTTTTTTATGATTCCGTTCTTTTCCATTTGCTGAGGAGTGATTTACTTCAAGTTATGTGGTCAAGTTTAGAGTAATTGCAATGTGATGCTGAGAAGAATGTATATTCTGTGGATTTGGGGTTGAGAGTTCTGTCAATGCCTATTAAGTTCACTTGGTCCAAATCTGCGTTCCAGTCCTGGATATTCTTGTTAATTTTCTGTCTAGTTGATCTGTCTAATATTAACAGTAGAGTGTTAAAGTCTCCCACTATTATTGTGTGGCAGTCTAAGTCTCTTTGTAGGTCGTTAAGGACTTGTTTTATGTTTCTGGGTGCTACTGTGTTAGGTGCATATTTATTTAGAATAGTTAGCCCTTCTTGTTGTATTGATCCCTTTACCGTTATGTAATGCCTTTCTTTGTCTCTTTTGATTTTTGTTGGTTTAAAGTCCATTTTATCAGAGACTAGGATTGCCACCCTTCCTTTTTTTTTTTTGCTCTCCATTTGCTTGGTAAATCTTCTTCCACCCCTTTATTTTGAGTCTATGTGTGTCTTTGCATGTGAGATGGGTCTCCTGAATACATCACACTGATGCTTCTTGGCTTTTTATCCAATTTTCCAGTCTGTGTCCTTTGATTGGGGTATTTAGTCTGTTTACATTTAGTGTTAATATTGTTATGTGTGAATTTGATCCTGCCATTTTATTACTGGTTGGTTGTTTTGCCCTTTGGTTGGCATAATTTCTTCATTGCATCGTTAGTCTTTACCATTTGGTTCTTTTTTGCAGTGGCTGGTACTGGTTTTTCCTCTCTGCGTTTAGTGCTTCCTTCAGGAGCTCTTGCAAGGCAGGCCTGGTAGTGAAAAAATTTCTCAGCAATTGCTTGTTCATAAAGGATTTTATTTCTCCATCACTTATGAAGCTTAGTTTGGCTGGAAATGAAATTCTGTGTTGAAAGTTCTTTTCTTTAAGGATGTTGAATTTTGGACCCCACTCTTCTGGCTTGTAGGGTTTCTGCTGAGAGATCCGCTGTGAGTCTGATGGGCTTCCCTTTGTGGGTGACCCGACCTTCCTCTCTGGCTGCCCTTAGCATTTTTTCCTTCATTTCAACCCTGGTGAATCTGACGATTATTTGCCTTGGGGTTGCTCTTCTAGAGGGGTATCATTGTAGTGTTCTCTGTATTTCCTGTATTTGAATGTTGGCCTGCCTTGCTAGGTTGGGGACGTTCTCCTGGATAATATCCTGAAGAGTGTTTTCCAGCTTGGATTCATTCTCCCCGTCATCTTCCGGTACACCGATCAAGTGTAGATTAGGTCTTTTCACATAATCCCATATTTCTGGAAGACTTTGTTCATTTCTTTTCACTCTTTGTTCTCTTTTCTTGCCTTCTCATTTTATTTCATTGGGTTGATCTTCAATCTCTGACATCCTTTCTTCTGCTTGATCTATTCAGCTATTGAAATTTCTGTATGCGTCTCGAAGTTCTTGTGCTGTGTTTTTCAGCTCTGTAAAGTCGTTTTTGTTCTTCTCTAGCTGTTTATTATAGTTATCATTTCTTCTAACCTTTTTTCAAGGTTTTTAGTTTATTCGCATTGGGATAGAACATGTTCCTTTAACTCAGAGAAGTTTGTTATTACCTACCTTTTGAAACCCGCTTATGTCAGTTCATCAAATTCGTTCTCTGTCCAGCTTTGTTCCCTTGCTGGTGATGAGGTATGATCTCATGGTAGAGGAGAGGCATTCTGGTTTTTTATCGTTTCATTCTTCTTGTGCTAGTTTCTTCCCATCTCCTTGGATTTATATAGTTTTGATCTCAGGTAGCTGCCTGAGGAGACGGCCTTTCCTTTTTCTGCCTGCAGAGGTGGCCTTTCCTTTTTCTGCCTGCAGAGGTGGCCTTTCCTTTTTCTGCCTGCAGAGGTAGCCTTTCCTTTTTCTGCCTGCAGAGGTAGCCTTTCCTTTTTCTGCCTGCAGAGGCACTGCTATGCTGTCACAGATTCAGTGGAGCTACTGCATCATCTCTTATTTACTCAAGAAAATTAGGCTGCCTTCTGCAATGGCAGCTTCCCTTCCCCCTGCTGAGCTCTATCATTCCTCGTTGCGCTCTAACTGATGTTCTGGGTGCGACTCCCTGGAGTGAGAGTTTTTTAGCCTGCTGGGCTTTGTGCAGGGAGGACCCATCCTGCCATATGAGCTGTTTCCCTGTTTTCAGTTCCCCTTCTTTCTGGGGGGGGCGAGTGGCTCTGTCCAGCTGGCTTTCTGGCTTTTGCATCAGCCAGTGCTTCTGCTTATATCTATGCTGACAGCCCTGGCACCAGCTGATGTTGCTGTTCTGCCCTGTTCAGGCAGATCACTGAGGCTGTTCAGCCCAGTGAAGATCTCCTGTTCTGTGGGTTGTAGAGGGCTTGGGTGGAGCACTGTATTTGAACTGAAGTCCCAAAGGGGGAGATCCCCCAGTCCTCCAGTCAGTTGCATGCACCTCCTGGGTGGGGCAGTGCCCCACTTTGCCTCAATTTGCCCTATTTGGTTTGTACCCACTGTCCAACCAGACCCACAAAATGAACTTGATACCTCATTTGGAATTGTGGAGACCACTTGGCTTCTGTGTCTCTCTCACTGGGAGCTGCTTTCGAGAGCTGCCTCTTATTCTGCCATCTTAGGATCCCCCCATTGCCCAATTTTTAATGGGGTTGTTTGTTTTGTTCTTGTAAATTTGTTTAAGCTCCTTGTAGATTCTAAATATTAGACCTTTGTCAGATGGGTAGATTGCAAAAATTGACTTCCACTCTGTAGGTTGACTGTTCACCCTGATGGGAGTTTCTTTTCCTGTGTAGAAGCATTTTAGTTTAGTTGGATCCCATTTGTCAATTTTGTCTTTTGTGGCATTTGCTTTTGGCATTTTCATTATGAAACCTTTGCCCTTGCCTGTATCTTGAATGGTATTGCCTAAGTTTTCTTCTAGGGTTTTTATAGTTTGGGTTTTAAATATAAGTGTTTAATCCATCTTGAGTTAATTTTTGTATAAGGTGTAAGAAAGGAATCCAGTTTCTCTATTCTGCCTATGGCTAGCCAGTTCTCCCAGCATTATTTATTAAATAGGGAATTCTTTTCCCAATGCTTGTTTTTGTCAGGTTTGTCAAAGATCAGATTGTTGTAGATGTGCAGTCTTATTTCTGAGTTCTCTATTCTATTCCATTGGTCTATGTGTCTGTTTTTGTACTAGTACCATACTGTTTTGGTTACTGTGTCACCTTGTAGTACAGTTTGGAGTCAGGTGGAGAGATGCCTCCTACTTAGTTCATTTTGCTAATGATTGCCTTGGCTACACGGGCTCTTTTTTGGTTCCAGATAAATTTTAAAATAATTTCTTCTAATTATGGGAAGAATGTCAATGATAGTTTAATGGGAATAGCATTGCATCTATAAATTACTTTGGGCAGTATAGCCATTTTCACAATATTGATTGTTTCTATCCATAAGCATGGAATGATTTTTCATTTGTTAGTGTTCTGTCTGATTTTCTTGAGCAGTGGTTTGTAGTTCTCCTTGAAGAGGTCCTTCACTTCCCTTGATGGTGGTACTCCTTGGTATTTTATTCTCTTTGTAGAAATTATGATTGGTAGCTCAATCATGATTTGGCTCTCTGCTTGTGTGTTCTTTGTGTATAGGAATGTTTGTGACTTATGTGCACTGATTTTGTCTCCTGAGACTTTTCTGAAGTTTCTAATCGGCTTAAGAAGGCTTTGGGTGAAGATGATGGGGTTTTCTAGATATAGAATCATGCCATCTGCAAAGACAATTTGACTTTCTCTCTTCCCATTTGAATTCCCTTTATTTCTTTCTCTTGCTTGATTGCCCGAACAAGAACTTCCAACACTATGTTGAAAAAGGGTGGTGACAGGGGGCATCGTTTTCTTGTGTCAGTTTTGAAGGGGAATGCCTCCCGCTTTTGCCCATTCAGTATGATATTGGTTGTGGGTTTGTCACAAATGGCTTATTATTTTGAGGGATGTTGCATAGGTACCTAGCTTATTGGGAGGTTTTAACATGAAGGGATGTTGAATTTCATCAAAGGCCTTTTTTGTGTTTATTGAGATAATCATGTGGTTTTTGCCTTTAGTTCTGGTTATGTGATGAATTATCTTTTTTGATTTGCGCATGTTGATCCACCCTCAGATCCCAGAGATGAAGCCAACATGATCATGGTGGATAAGCTTTTTGATGTGCTGCTGGATTCGGTTTGTCGGTATTTTATTGAGAATTTTTGCATCCATGTTCAGCAGGGATATTGGCCTGAAGTTTCCTTTTTTGTTATATCCCTGCCAGGTTTTGGTATCAGGATGATGCTGGCCTCTTAAAATGAGTTAGGGAGGAATCCCTCCTTTTCAATTATTCATAATAGTTTCAGAAGAAATGGTGCCAGCTTCTCTTTGTAGCTCTGGTAGAATTGTGCTGTAAATCCAACTGTTTCTGGTCTTTTTTTGGTTGGCAGGCTATTGCTGCCTCAATTTCAGAACTTTTTATTGATCTATTCAAGGATTAAGCCTCTTCCTGGTTCAGTCGTGGGAGGGTGCATGTGTCCAGGAATTTATCCATTTTTTCTTGATTTTCTAGTTTATTTGCATAGAGGTGTTTATAGTATTCTCTGATGGTTGTTTCTATTTCTGTGGGGTAAGTAGTGATCTTTCTTTTATCATTTTGCATTGAATCTATTTGAATTTTCGGTCTTTCCTTCTAGTCTACCCACTGGTCTATTTTATTTTATTTTTTCAACACAACAGCTCCTGGTTTTGTTCATTTTTTTGAAACATTTTTCATGTCTCTGTCTCCTTCAGTTTCACTCTGATCTTGGTTATTTCTTGTCCTCTGCTAGCTTTGGGGTTTGTTTGCTCTTGGTTTTCTAGTTCCTTTAGTTGTGATGTTAGGAGATCTTTGTGAATTTGAGATCTTTCTAGTTTTTTGATCTGGTCACTTAGTGCTATAAAGTTCACTTTAGGCCAGGCGTGGTGGCTCACACCTATAATCCCAGCACGCTGAGAGGCTGAGGTGGGCGGAACACAAGGTCAGGAGTTTGAGACTAGCCCGGCCAAAAGAGTGAAACCCCATCTCTACTAAAAATACAAAACATTAGCCAGGTGTGGTGGTGGGTGCCTGTAATCCCAGCTATTTGGGAGGCTGAGGCAGGAGAATCACTTGAAGCCAGGAGGTGGAGGTTGCAGTGAGCCAAGATCATGCCAGTGCACTCCAGCTCGGGCAACAGTGCAAGACTCCATCTCAAAAAAAAAAAAAATCACTTTTAACACTGCTCTTTTTGCTTAGGACAGTCCTGGCTATACAAGCTATTTTTTGGTTCCATGTGAATTTTAAATAGATTTTTCTAATTCTTTGAAGGATGTCAATGGCAGTTTAATGACAATAGCATTGCATATATAAATTGCTTTGAACATTATGGCCATTTTCACAGTATTCTTTCTATTGATGAGCATTGAATGCTTTCCATCTCCCTGTTTCCTCTCTAATTTCCTTAAGCAGTGGTTTGTAGATCTCCTTAAAGAGGTCCTTCACTTCCCTTGGTAGCTGTATTTCTAGGTATCTTATTCTCTTTGTGGCAGTTGTGAATAAGAGTTCATTCATGATTTGGCTCTCTGCTTGTCTGTTGTTGATATTTAGGAATGCTTGTGAATTCTGCACAATGATTTTGTATCCTGAGACTTTGCTGAAGTTTCTTATCAGCCTACGAAGCTTTGGGCTGAGTCGATGGGGTTTTCTAGATATAGGATCATGTCACCTGCAAAAAAGCATTTTGACTTCCTCTCTTCCTATTTCAATACCACTTATTTCTTCCTCTTGCCTTATTGCCTTAGCCAGAATATCCAACACTATTCTAAATAAGAGTGATTACAGAGGACATTCTTGTTTTGTGCCAGTTTTCAAGGGGAATGTTTCCAGCTTTTGCCCATTCAGTATGATATTGACTGTGGGTTTGTCATAAATGGCTCTTATTATTTTGAGGTATGTTGCATAAATACCTAGTTTATTGAGAGTTTTTAACATGAAGGGATGTTGAACTTTATTAAGGATCCTTTCTGCATCTATTGAGATAATCCTGTGGTTTTTTATTTTTTTCTTTAGTTCTGTTTATGTGATGAATTACCTTTATTGGTTTGTGTATATGGAACCAGCCTTGCATCCTGGGGATAAAGCCAAGTTGATTATGGTGGATAAGCTTTTTGATGTGCTGCTTGTCTCAGTTTGCCAGTATTTTATTGAGGATTTTTGCATCAATATTAATCAGGGAATTGGCCTGAAGTTTTCTTTTTTGTTGAATTCCTGCCAGGGTGATATGCCCTTTATCGTTTTTTATTGCATGTATTTGATTCTTCTCTCTTTTCTTTTTTATTAATCTGGCTAGTGGTCTATTTTGTTGATCTTTTCAAAAAACCAGCTCCTGGATTTATTGATTTTTTTAAGGATTTTTTTGTGTCTCTGTCTCCTTCAGTTCTGCTCTGATCTTAGTTATTTCCTGTCTTATGCTAGCTTTTGAGTTTTTTTTTTTATCTTGCTCCTCTAGCTCTTTCAATTTTGATGATAGGGTGTCAATTTTAGATCTTTCCTTGCCTCTCGTGTAGGCGTTTATTGCTATAAATTTTCCTCTAGACACTGCTTTAAATGTGTCGCAGAGATTCTGTATGTGGTGTCTTCATTCTCCTTGGTTTCAAAGAACATCTTTATTTCTGCCTTCATTTCATTATTTATCCAGTAGTCATTAAGGAGCAGGTTGTTCAGTTTCCATGTAGTTGTGCAGTTTTGAGTGAGTTTCTTAATCCTGAGTTCTAATTTGATTTCACTGTGGTCTGAGAGACTGTTTGTTACGGTTTCTGTTCTTTTGCATTTGCTGAGGAGTGATTTACTTCCAGTTATGTGGTCAGTCTTAGAATAAGTGCGATGTAGTGCTGAGAAGAATGCATATTCTGTGGATTTGAGGTGGAGAGTTCTGTAGATGTCTCTTAGGTCCACTTGGTCCAGATCTGAGTTCAAGTCCTGGATATCCTTGTTAATTTTCTGTCTCATTTATATGTCTAATATTGACAGTGGAGTGTTAAAGTCTCCCACTATTGTTGTGTGGAAGTCTAAGTCTGTTTGTAGGTTGTTAAGAACTTGCTTTATGTATCTGGATGCTCCTGTATTGGGTACGTATATATTTAGGATACTTAGTTCTTGTTGTGGCATTGATCCTTTTACCATTATGTAATGCCCTTCTTTGTCTCTTTTTATCTTGGCTGGTTTTAAAGTCCATTTTATCAGAGACTAGGATTGCAATCTCTGTTTTTTTTCCCCCTCTCCATTTTCTTGATAAATCTTCCTCCATCCCTTTATTTTGAGTGTATGTGTGTCTTTGCACACGAGATGGGTCTCCTGAATACAGCACAATGATGGGTCTTGACTTTTTATCCAATTAGCCATTCTCTGTCATTTGTTTGGGCATTTAGCCTGTTTATGTTTAAGGTTAAGTTGTTATATCTGAATTTGATCCTGCCATTTTGATACTAGCTGGTTGGTTTGCCCATTAGTTGATGCATTTTTTTCATTGTGTCTATGGTCTTTACCATTTCGTACATTTTTGTAGTACCTAGTACTGGTTGTTCTTTCCCATGTTTAGTGCTTCCTTCAGGAGCTCTTGCAAGGCAGGCCTGGTGGCGATGAAATCTCTCAGCAATTGCTTGTTCGTAAAAGATTTTATTTCTCCTTCACTTATGAAGCTTAGTTTGGCTGGATATGAAAGTCTGGGTTGAAAGTTCTTTTCTTTAAGGATGTTGAATGTTGGTCCCCAGTCTCTTCTGGCTGGTAGAGCTTCTGCCAAGAGATCTGCTGTAAGTCTGATGGGCTTCTCTTTGCGAGTAACCCGACCTTTCTCTCTGGGTGCCCTTAGCGTTTTTTAATTTCATTTCAACCCTGGTGAATCTGACGATTATGTGCCTTGGGTTTGCTCTTCTTGAGGAATATCTTTGTGGTGTTCTCTATTTCCACAATTTGGATGTTGGCCTGCCTTGCTAGGCTGGGGAAGTTCTCCTGAATAATATCCTGAAGGGTATTTTTCAGCTTGGATTTATTCTCCCCATCACATTCGGGTACACCTATCAAATGTAGATTAGGTCTTTTCACATAATCCCATATTTCATGGAGGCTTTGCTCATTTCTTTTCACTCTTTTTTCTCTAATCTTGCCTTCTTATTTTATTTCATTGAGTTGGTCTTCTATCCTTTCTTCTGCTTGATCGATTTGGCTATTGAAACTTGTGTATGCTTTGTGAAGTTCTCGTGCTGTTTTTCAGCTCCATCAAGTGGTTTATGTTCTTCTCTAAGCTGTTTATTCTCGTTAGCATTTCGAGACAGACTGTCTCCTAAAGCAGCTCCCTGACCATTGTATATCCAGAGAGGCACCTCATAAAGGAGAGCTCTGGCTGACATCTGGTGGGCACCCTTCTGGGACGAGATAACAGAAGAAGGAACAGGCAGCAACCCTTACTGTTCTCTAACTTTTCATCAAACCTTTTTTCAAGGTTCTTAGTTTCTTTGAATTCAGTTAGAACATGTTCCTTTAGCTCAGAGAAGTTTGTTATTATCCACCTTCTGAAGCCTGCTTCTGTCAATTTGTCAAACTGATTCTCCATTAAGTTTTGTTCCCTTGGAGGATGAAAGGCTTTCTGGTTTTTTGTGATTTCATCTTTTTTTCACTGGTTTCTTCCCATCTTCGTGGATTTATCTGCCTTTGGTCTTTGAAGTTGGTGACCTTCAAATGGGGTCTCTGAGTGGATGTCCTTTCTGTTGATGTTGACGCTATTTCTTTCTGTTTTTTAGTTTTCCTTCTGACAGGCCTCTCTGCTGCAGGACTGCCTGAGGTCCATTCCAGATCCTGCTTTCCTGGGAATCACCCACAGGGGCCGCAGAACAGTAAGGGTTGCTGCCTGTTCCTTCTTCTGTTATCTTGTCCCAGAAGGGTGCCCGGCAGATGTCAGCCAGAGCTCTCCTTTATGAGGTGCCTCTCTGGATATACAATGGTCAGGGAGCTGCTTTAGGAGACAGTCTGTCTTTTTTCAGAGCTCAAGTGCTGTGCTGGGAGCTCCATTGTTTCATTCAGAGCTGCTGGGCAGGGATGTTTAAGTCTGCTGCAGTGGAACTCTCAACCACCTCTTTTCCCAGGTGCTCTGTCCCAGGGAGGTAGGGCTTTATTTATAAGTCCCTTATGTGCTTCTGCCTTTTTTCAGAGATGCCCTACCCAGCAATGAAGGAGTCTAGTCACAGTCTGCCTGCAGAGGCATTTCTGAGCTGCCACAGGCTCTGTCCAGCTGCTATGTAAACATCCTTGCATTCTTTTTTTCATACAGGTAAGGTTAGAACTGCCTCAGTAATGACAGACTGCCTCAGTAATGGTGGACTGCCTTGGTAATGGGTTGCCTCAGTAATGGCAGACTGCCTCGGTAATGGCAGACTGCCTCAGTAATAGTGGACTGCCTTGGTAATGGCTGACACCCTTCCCCCCATGGAACTCAACCATCCTGGGTCAAGCTCAAACTGCTGCACTGGCTGCAAAAACTCACATGTCATTGCATTTCAGACTGGTCTTTGTGGGGGTGGGACCCGCTCAGCCAGATCACTTGGCTCCCTGCCTTCAGCACCCTCTTTTTCAGTAGAATGTGCAGCTCTATCTCACAGGCATTCCAAGTGCCAGTTAAAATGGCTGCCTACATTTGTGCAGGTTTTTGTGCTGGAAACCCACAGCGCTTGTCAGCCAGCAGGAATCTCCTGGTCTGTGGGCCATAAAGACCGTGGGAGAAATGCAGTATCTGAACCAGTGTGCCAGAGTGGTCGGAAAATCCTCCGATGGCCTTCGATGGGTGGGAGTGGGTTCCTCTGGTCTGATGCACTTCCTGGGTGAAGCAGTGCTGCACCATGCCTCAGCTCGCCCTTCTTGGGCTACACTCACTGTCTAACCAGTCCCATTGAGATGCACCTGGTACCTCAGTTGGGAATGTGGTGATCACTCGCCCTCTGTGTCACTCTCACTGGAAACTGCACTCAAGAGCTGTTACTGTTTGGCCATCTTGCTGCAAACTCTTTTGATATTTTTTCTTTTTATTTGTCTGAAGTTTTGATGTTTCTTTTAATTTTTTAAAAAAACCTGTTTTTTTTAAATTGATTTTAAAATTTCAATTTTATTTATTTAATTTTTGCTCTAGTCTTTATAAGTTCTTTTATTCTACTAATTTTGGATTTGTTTTTTTCTTGCTTTTCTAGTTTTTTAAGATGCGTTTTTAAATTGTTTAAGTTTTTTCTCTTTTTTGATACAGGCACTTAATAGCTATAAACTTCACTCTGAGTACTGCTTTTGCTGTATTCCAGAGGTTTTGGTATGCTGTGATTCCATTGTCATTTGTTTTAAGCAATTTTTCAGTTTTCTTTTTAATTTCTTCATTGATTCACTGGTCATTCAGGAGCATATTGTTTAGATTCCATGTATTTGTATTGTTTCCAAAATTCCTTGTTATTAATTTGTAGTTTTATTCCATTGTTTTCAGAAAAGATGCTTGATATTATACCAATCAGTTTTGAATGTTTTAGGACTTGTTTGTTGACCTATCATATGGTTTGTCTTTCTGAATGATCTATGTATTTTCTGTGGCTCATAGATGAAATGTTCTGTAAATATATATTAGATCCATTTGGTCTATAGTACAGATTAAGTCCAATCTGTACTATACAGATTGATTTTTCTGGATGGAATATCTGTACAATGCTGAAAGTAGGGTGTTGAAGTCTTCAGCTGTTACTGTATCAGAGCCTCTCTCTCTCTTTAGTTCTAATAACATTTGCTTTATATATCTGAGTATTCCAGTGCTGGGTGCATATATATTTAAAATTGTTATTTCCTCTTGCCGAATTGACACCTTTATCATTATATAGTGAGCTTCTTTGTCTCTTCTTGTAGTTTTTGTCTTGAAATCTATTTTGCCTGATATAGGTATAATGACTCCTGCTCTTTTTTGGTTTCCATTGGCATGAAATATCTATTTCAATCTTTTTATTTTCAGTTTGTATATTTATAGGTGAAGTTTGTTTTTAATGAGCAACATAATAATGAGTCTTGCTTTTTTACCCATTCAGCAAGTCTATGTGTTTTGATTGGAGGGTTTATACCATTCCTTTACAATGTTATTATTGATAAATAAGGACATATTCATGTCATTTTATTGTTATTTTCTTGTTGTTTTGTGGCCCTCTTCTCTTTTTTTTCTTCCTGTCTTTCTTTACTGAAGGTGATTCTCTCTGGTGATGTAATTTAGTTTCTTGCTTTTTATTTTTTGTGTCTCCACTGTTGGTTTTTGGTTTGAGGTTACCATGAAGTTTGCAAATACTATCTTATAACCCATTATTTTAACCTGATAACAACTTAACACTATTTGTATAAATAAGCAAACAAGCAAACAGAAAGGGGGCTAATAAAAACTCTACATTAAATCCAATTCACTTATTTTGTAAACTTTTTGTTGTTTTGATTTATTTCTTATTGTTCTCACTATGCTTGGAAAAGTTATTATAGTTATTATTTTTTATTGGTTCATTGTTTATTCTTTCAACTTAGGGTGAGTAGCTTACATACCACAGTTACAGTGTTATAGTATTCTGTATTTTTCTGTGTACTTACAATTACCAGTGAGTTTTACACCATCAGGTGGTTTCTGATTGTTCATTTAATGTTCTTTTCTTTCTGATTGAAGTACTCCCTTTAGCATTTATTGTAGAAAAGAACTGGTGTTAATGAAATCCCTCAACTTTTGTCTGGGAAAGTCTTTATTTCTTCTTTATGTTTGAAGGATATTTTTGCCAGATATACTATTATAGAGTAAAATATTTTTCCTTAGCATTTTAAATATGTTATGCCACTCTTTTCTGGCCTGTAAGTTTTCCACTGAAAAATATGCTGCCAGACGCATTGGAGCTTCATTGTATATTATTTGTTTCTTTTCTCTGGCCGGTTTTAGGATCCTTTCTTCATCCTTGACTTTTGGGAGTTGGATTATTAAATATCTTGAGGTAGTCTGTTTTGGGTTAAGTCTGCTTGGTGTTCTATAACTTTCTTGCACTTGAATATTTCTATTTTTCCCTAGGTTTTTGAAATTGTTGTTATCCCTTCAAATACAATTTCTGCCCTTCTTTCTTTCTTTACCTTCCTTTAATGCCAATAACTCTTAGATGTGCCCTTTTGGGGCTGTATTCTGGATTCTGTGTATGTGCTTTATTGTTTTTTATTCTTTTTTTCTTTTTTCTCCTCTGTATTTTGAAATAGCCTATCTTCAAGCTCCCTAATTCTTTCTTCTCTTTTATCCATTCTGCTATTAAAGGACTCTGATGCATTCTTCAGTATGCCAATTGCATTTTTCACCTCCAGATTTTTTTGCTTGATTCTTTTTAAATTATTTCATTCTCTTTGTTAAGTATATATAATAGAATTCTGAATTTCTTCTTTACATTGTCTTGAATTTCTTTGAGTTTCTTCAACACAGCTATTTTGAATTCTTTGTCTAAAAGGTCACACATCTCTCTTTCTCCAGCAATGGTCTCTGGTGCTTTATTTAGTTTACTTGTTGAAGTCCTATTTTCCTGGATGTTGTTGATACTACTAGATGTTCTTTATTGTCTGGGTGTTGAAGAGTTAGCTATTTATTGTAGTCTTCACTGCATGGATTTATCTGTAGCCATCTTTCTTGAGAAGGCTTTCCAGATATTTGAAAAAAAAACTTGGGTACTGTGACCTAAGCTGTTTCTGCTATAGTGGGCCTCCAAAGTCCAGTCTTCTGTAGTTCTTGCAGACTTGTAGAGATACTGCCTCGATGGTTTTGGACAAAAATTCTCTGGATTACCAGGCAGAGACTCTTGTTCCCTTCTTTTACTTTATCCCAAACTTACAGATTCTCTCTCCTTTCTTGGTCACAAAAGCTAGGGCTGATGTGACACAAGTACCCCTGTTGCCACCACCACCGTGACTGTGCTGACTCAGAGCTGAAGCCAGCACAACACTGGGTGTCGCCCACTCCTCATCTACTGGCCTGGGGTCCTACAATCAGCAGGTGGCAAAGCCAGCCAGGCATATGTCCTTTCCGTCAGGGAAGCAAAGTTCCCCTAGACCCCAGGTAGGTCCAGTGGTGCCATCTGGTAGTCAGTGACCAGAGTTAAAAACTTTCAAAGTCTACCTCATGTTCTATAGTACTAAGGCTGAGCTGGCACTCAAACCATAAGATGCAGTACTTCCCACTCTTTCTTTCTCTTTCCAAAGGCAAAGGAGCCTCATTTGGTAGCTATCGTTTTTAGGCCACAAGGAGTACTGCCAGAATACCTCTGATCTTCCCTTAAGGCTCAAGATCTCTTATGTTAGCTTGTGGTGATGGCTGCCTGGCCTGAGACTCACCATTCAGAGCAGTGGACGCCCCTCTGGCCCAGGGCAGGTCCATAAATGCCATCCAGGAGCAGTGTTCTCAAATCAGGGACCCCCAAGAACCCACTTGGTGCTCTAAAACCCTGTGGCTCTGTTGATACCCAAGGTGCAATAATAAGTCCCTTTTTCTCTCTGCTTTTCTGTAGCAGAAGGGATTTTGCCCCATAGCCACCACAGCTGATTATGTGCTGAGTCCCTCCTAAAGCCAGCAAGTCTGAGAGGCTCGTCCAAGGTCCTCAACATAATACTTGGGTATCACTGCTGATTATTTAGGGCCCAAGGGCCCCTCAGTTAGCAGGTGATGAATGCTGCCAGAACTGAGTCTTTTCCTTCAAGGCATCAGGTTCCCTTCTGGCCCAAAAATGTCTAGAAATGTCACCTGGGAGCTACAGCCTGGAATGGGGGACCTTTTATTCTTACTGGTACCCTGTCCTGCTGTGGCTGAGCTGGTGCCCAAGATGCAAAACAAAGCCCTACCTATTATTCCCTCTCCTCTCCTCAAGCAGGAGGAAAGGGTCATTTTTGGAGCTGTGAGCTGTGCAGCCTGCGATAGGGGAGGAGTGATGCCAGCACTCCATTGGCTGCCCCAGCTGGTGTCTCAGTATTTCATGAGCTACCCCAGTCCACTGTCTCTGGGCCAAGTTCAGCACTAGTTCTTTCCTAAAAGTTTCAGTCCTTATGGCCTAGACTGCCTTTCAAGTTTACTTGGAGACACAGAGAACTGTAGGCCTTGGTGGTGAGGTTTGTGGAAACTCAAGTTCTGACCACTAGGATTGGTAATTTCCCTTTGGCTAAGGTTGGTTTAAATGCTCCCTGTATGTGCAGGCATCAGCTCAGTTTGTTCCGAGTTTTCTTTCTGCTCTAAAGGACAGCACTGAGTTCAATGCCTCACAATTGCTGTGTTCTTTCTCCTTCATCCTAAGAAGCTTTCCAAACCAAGCTGCTGCTCCTGGGGAATGGGGGATGGTGGTCATTGGTGATTCAGGGCTGTTTTTTCTATCTCTTCTGTGCATCTTTCAGCAATATGGAGTTAAAACCAGGTAATCTGAGTACTCACCTGAATTTTGTTTTCTATGAAGGTGTTTTTTTCTGTGTAGATGGTTGTTAAGTTGGTGTCCTTGCAGTGAGGATGATCAGTGGAGCCTTTTGTTCTGCCATTTTCTTTGCCTTCTCTTCTGTTGTTAGATATGTATTTATAAAAATTGTATGAACAGCTATATGCCTTAGCAAATAAGTATCTCTACCAAATTAATTATTTTTAATACTTTGTGTGTAAATTAGTAAAGGTTAAACCAAGTTCTAAGGAAATTATCAAGTACCTAAAAATCTTTACAAATATCTAATTATGTATTTGTATGTCTCGTCACTGCCCCCTCACCCATACATACTTCCTAGCCTTTGGTATCTATCATTCTAGTCTCTATCTCCATGAGATCAATTTAGTAAAGTAGTGTGACTATAGTTTACAACAATGTATTGTATATTTTAAAATAGCTAGGAGACGGGACTGGAAATTTTCCCAATACATATAAATAATAAATACTTGAGGTGATGGATACCCCAAATACCTTGACTTGATCATTACACATTATATACATATAGCAAAATATCACATGAACCTCATAAATATGTGCAAATATTATATATCTGTAAGAAATTTAAAAGTTTAAAAACATCTTTACAAATATTATTTTACCTTATGCATATACATGGCCCAGGTTTTTTTCCATCTATCTATTAATGGAGCATGAGGATTGGGAATGTGAATAGGCCTTGAACCTACATAATTCTGGGTTTGAGTCCAGGCTCCATCATCTTCCACCTTTATGATGTTTGCCAGGTTATTTAACATTTCAAGACCTCAATATCATTGTCTATACAATTGGATCGGTAAAATTCACCTGATAGTATTGTTCTTTTGGTATTTGTAGTATTCTATTGAAGGCAATTAGCTATTTAAATTCAGAATGCTGTCATTACTGTATTTGGAGGGTTTTTTTTTTTTTTTGCTATTTTGTATTATATTGAAAGAATTATTTTGTTAATTCTTTTCAGTACACAGCGAAGGCAAATACTTGGTAATCTTTAGGACAGCATGGATGGCCATCTTTCTGATCACTCTATCCTTAGGGCCAAGCATAGTATCTGACTCATGGTAGATACTCAGTATTTTTGGACTGAACAAATGAACAAGTATTTATGCATTTTGCCTTTAATCTATAATTCAGCAATTTAGAACAGGAGTGAAGTGCTCAGATTAGTACAGTAAGTGCATCTTCTAATGCTTGTTAGTACAGAAGGTTTTAACAGTCTTGAGTGACTGAAGCAAACTTTTAGCAAGATACTACCTAGTGGAAGTTTCATTGAGCCAACCTGAACAGGCCTTCAGACTAAGCTCTGAATAGCAACTTATTTATATATTGGCAAATTTCTAAATATTATAAAATCTTGAAAATCTCTAAGCCTTGTAGGTATTTTAATTTTAATTTATTTAAGAAATACAACATCTGTGGGCTGCCTAGGCACTGCAGAGAAAGGTGAGTAATCTGAATAAGCTAATGATGTGGAAAGATCAGACATCCAGTACCAGGTAATAGGTGCTACAATTGAGGTTTGAACTTAGAAGTGTCAACCCTTGGAGCTGGGTTATGAAGGATAGCTAAGATTTAGTCACTAAAATGAGGGAAGATGTCACAGGCAGAAGAAATAATATTGTATTAGCCCTGAGTTGAGAAAAAGAATGACATATTTTGTAAACAACAAGGCATTTGTATAGCTGGATTTTAGACTACAGGCAACTGGAGAAGAGGATTAATTAGGCTTAATATATTATGTTCAGGAGTTTGGATTTTATTTATCAGAGCATAGTGAAAATAACTCTACCTTTGTCCTGGTATATATATTGGGTCGCCATCACAGATTATTAAAACATCTAAGTCCCATAAAATTACTATCTAATTTTACTTCACTAATTTTGTGGATGTGAAAAAAGATGACCGGAGAAGCTAAGTGACTTTCTGAATATAACACAGTGAAATCAAGCCTAGAACCCAAGGAACTGAATTTTATACAATCCTCTGTATACACTTTCAGAATAGAGAAGGTAAACTCTAATTGAAGTGAAATTATTCCCAAGCTGATTTCATACAAGACTCTGAATTGATGAAGTTTTATTGTTTAGAAGCATAGAAAATTTGACTATGTTTTCTTACCTTATGCAAATATCACTGTTTGAAATTATAAGACATAAAATGTTTTAAACTCGGGCTCCTGGCATTTTCTCCCTGCTTTAATTTGTCTTTCCAGGGCAGCTGAAGGAGGTGTTGAAGACATCCTGAGTTCAATTAGCTAACTGGATCCTTCTGTGGTTAGTTCACTTAACTTTCTGTCTCAGGCTCTGACTGTCCCCTTGACATTTTATTGACACAGTCTCCATTATATCATATCTCAAGCTCAATAAATTGAAGAAAAATATCATTTTATTGGTGGATTTATAGGAATAATCAACATATCCCAGAATCATCAGAAAATACTTGCAGTTGGAATTGTAAAGCGTTGATATTTTACAGAAGACGTTGTTTACTGTCTCTCTGGGTACTAGGAAAAATCCCTTAAAATGGATAGTTTGCCCCTGTCTAAAACCTTTGTTTTGTTTTCCCCTGTGACTAATTTCTTGAGGTCATTTTAGAAGGCCCGATCCTTACAATTGTTAACAAAATATTTTCAATGTATATGTAATTGTGTATTGGTAAGAGTTAAATATACATATGGAATGCCAATTTTTGCTAAGAAGCTTTTTTTGAGATTAACTGGTAACAGCCGATGTTAGGAGTGCTTGCCTGTAGGTAAAATATGAATGTTTTAAAGTACTTGAATTTACTGTTAGCATGAGCACCTAAAATATGTAAAAGTGACTGGCTCCCTGCTTCCCTGGATCCACATTTGTTCCTAAATGATCAAATGTAAGCTGCCACTGTGCTTCAGTTAAAATGGGGGCAGTCACTTTAACAGAGCCTTGTGTCCTGATTGCAGTGATATGTGGCTGATATACTCCAGCTGGTGGAGCCCTTGCCCTCTTGTGCAGGGAAACACATAACCCAGAGGCTAGAGGTTCTGGATACACATTCATTCTCCTTGTTCTCTACCTACTGTGCTAACATTTAGGATTAAAAGTGTGTGGTGGTGTGTTTCCTTCTAAAATTCTCTATCTCTTCTTTGGGAGTTTGAAACTTAAAGATGGCAAGTGTTAGAAAAATAGAGTATATTTGCTTTCATCCACTCAAGATTTAATACAGAGGAAACAATCTTTATGCATTTAGTGTGCAAGTAACTCTAAATGGATTCCTTTGAGCTAGAATTGGCAGCTGTGTAATGAAAGCTTATGTACCTTAAAGAGGATTTAGAAAGGAATCAGATTATATGAGGAATATGTCCATTAAACAAGGTGAAATCTGACCATACATCCTGGGTAGTATTTCATGAGGTAGAAAGAAAATATTGTTGAGAAGAGACCAGTATAGTAGCATAACATCTTTTACAGAGTAAACTTTTTGGGTTATTATTATAATCACTCTTAATAAGTAAGAGTAATGCAGACTTAACGTTTCTCTTATTACTCTTAAGTAAAGTCTGCTGACGGCACTAAGGCCAATGGCGAACAAAGCAAAAATACCTAGTATTGCAATGTATTTTTTTCTTATCCTTTCTTCACTTCATTCCATGATTCTGAGCTACATTGATCTTATGGAATAACATGATGGAGTAATGAGGGTCATTATGGGAGCCACAGTTTATTGCTTAAATCAACTTAGAGCAGAATCATTGCAGGATTTGCCAACGTCAACATCCATGTCTTTAGTTACTGTATATTAAGTTACAATATTAGTGTCTTTATTTCAGGTATGGAAGAAAATTCAGCTGCAATTTGCTGGAAAATGGGTTGTATTGGAAAGAAACTGTAGTGACAGGCAAATGGAAGAAGTTTCTCTGCCCCCACAGATACTAGCTGAAAAGTGTTAGCATGAGCAAACGCTCCTATCTGATATTATATGTTTTCCTTTGCTCCCAGGTGAGGCCCTGCTGTTTTGAAAAGGTTCTTTTCTCACCCTTGTCTTGCATACATAAAAAACACTGCCTTTTTTTTCTTGACTGTCCATAATTGTTGATAATTGTTTTCAAAAGGCTCCTTGTCCCCTTAGTTTTCTCTTTAAAGTCTTTCAAGCTATTGGCAACTATACCAAATTGCCTATTAACTGGTAATATAAGAAACTGTTCTGTAATGCAGTTTTTTTGCAAAAAGAAAGAAGCTTAATCTTTTTGGAATTGAGGCATTAATTGTTCCTGAAGACATTTATGATACGGATATCCAAAAGTAATACTCAGATTAAAAGCAACTCACCACTAATGAAATCTGGATTGAATGTTTAGTTTGTTTTCAATTCAGAATTAATATTAATGTAGCTGCTGCTTCTCTCTAGATATTTTTATAGTCAATTCCAATTACATTTGTTTTGCTTTTCTCACCTTTTAAATTAGGGAATATCCCTCAAAGGGGCATGTGCCAAGGTGAATATGATCATGTTTGCAAATAATCAGGGCAGTTGTTTTTAAATTATTGCATAATATGATCTAGAAAATTTCTTCATCAGCACAAAAATATATACTCGGTCTGGAAAACATTGTCAAATTCATTGTTCTCAACTGTCAAAGAGTCTAAGTTCTACTGAATTCTGCTGTGTATGTCTTCATCTATACATAACAAAACCAGCTAAAACAGGATATACTATTCTTGTTTCCATCTTATATTTCTTTGATTTCCACAGAGGAAAAATAATTTTTTTTTAACTTTAAACAAATTTTTATTACACAAAGGTTGTCACATAATCGGATATTTCTCTACTTTGTACACAATTATTCTCACTCTCCACAGAAAGGCCGCCTGGAAAAATAATTTTTATTTGTTCTCTGATAACTACCTTCCCTCAGTAAATCAACTTTTGTTACGTTATTTTCTATTGCTCTAGCAGCCCCTATTGATATTCAGATATTCTGCTGTGCCAACCATTTTTTAGGAAGCATCCCATTGTATGCCATAATTAGCAAAAGAAGAAAATGCTCCCTTAGAACTTACAATTGTCATGTTAAAAGAATAAACGGAGATTCCAGTTTGTAAATTAACTTTGTGGATAGGGTGTACATGAATACATTTGGGATTTGATCACAATAGCTTGAACTAAAACACAAAAAAGCTTTTTTGTTTGTTTGTTTTTGTTTTGTTTTTTACAATGCAAAGCTGAGGACAAAGCTAAAAACTAGAGAAGCAGTAGCTGTGTAGTTAAGTCAACCCAGTTAAATTTTGCTTATCTTGGGTGGTTGTGTGTCATACACACTATATGTCCAATACTGCTAAACACCGAGGGTGCTCTGGAAGTACAGATCTTCTGTCCCAGGGAATTTATATTCTAGTTAGGAAGTTTAAGCACTTAGAGACAGCAATAAATTGAATGCTAATGTGTGTAATAAATAAGAACTGTAGGAATGTAGAGAAGACAAAAACTCCACCTGAATGTTAAAAATGGTATGATCTAAATGCTCATTTTATGCTTAGAAACATTGAGGCCCAGACTGTTCAGGGACATAGCCAGGGTCACACAGTTTTTTAGCCTCACAAAAGGAACTGGAATCCAGATCTCCTGGCTCATTCCAGGCTTCTTTAAACTAGAGACATCTCCTAATTTAAGTCTCAGTTATTTCTTTGGCAGTGATTTCAAATCAAACCTTAAGCCAGATGCTTATTTCCTGAAGGACTAAGTAATATTTTGACATAAAATTGCTAGAAACCCATTTAACACAGTGAAATATCAAAGTGGATAATGAAAATTAAATAAGACATCTATATTCATTTACAGATGATTATTAAATACACAAAATCAGTTAGTGTGAAAAGCTGCTTATGTTTCTTTTCTTAAAAGGCCTGGTTTGACTAGCCAGTTGTTGAGGTGTAAATTAATAATCTTTGAGGCATTAGTTGTGTCTTTTTTTGTGAATCGTTTTACAAAGTTGGTCTGAAATCTTACTAATTCATGGTTTATATATTCATGCAGTTAAGAACCTGGTGTCTTTTAACTAAGTAACCAAGTCCTCATTTAAGCAATTGAAGAAAGTACAGTTTATAAGAATATTGTTCTGGTAATCTTGGAGGCTAGTGTCAACCATTTAGGAATATTGCTTAAAGCTTATCTCAGTACCATTCAAAATAACTACAGATTCATCTGTCCTTTGAGTACATTGCTCAGCTCTCCTCCAATATACATTTTTTTAAGGACAGACCTGGGGAATGGCATCATAGAGGGACTTGAATAAAATGCCTATCCTTTCATGGTCTGCTTCAGTCTATTTTTGAAAATCCTCTAAAGGATTATTTCAGTTTGCCTTTTTTTTTTTTTTTTACCAACCCAGTGGCCTTGCCTTCTGACACCAGCATGTGAATTAATTGATATAGCTCAGAATATCCAGGCTCGTAAGTTCAAAGGGTCAGATCAAATTCTTTTGCAAACCTTATAGAATCTTGGAACTGGTCAGGGAAGACTTTGATAACACTCTTAAAATCAGTTTTTGCCCAAGGGGTATTAGACCAACCTCTTCCTGTATATTACACCTTGAAAGAGGCTGCCAGAATAGAAGTTTCAGGGAGGGGATCAGAGACATGGAAAGTTTCTTCAGGTACTAGTGCTAGAAGAGGTAACTCAGAACAGGAAGTTTGGTTCAGATAAAGGAGAATGTGAAGATGCAGGAGTAGGAGAAGGAGGAGCACTTAGAGGTGAAATGGAAAATGTGTTTCTAAAGGCAGTTGTTTCTTAAAAGAGAGTTAGTTTGAAGCTTGATTTCCCATAATTTAGGAGCTTTTCAAAAGTGATCAAGGTCGTATGTTTTGTTTGAAGTATGCTTCTTATGAACATCAGTCCTCTAGATGTCACCCAAGAGTCATGAATAACTCTCTTATGTGTCCTGGACTCTCTCTCTTTCTCTTTCTTTCTTTCTTTCTTTCTTTCTTTCTTTTTTTAAGATGCGGTTTCACCATGTTGATCAGGCTGGTCTTGAACTCCTGACCTCAGGTGATCCGCCCGTCTTGGCCTCCAAAGTGCTTGTATTACAGGCGTGAGCCACCCCCGGCCTATCCTGGACTGTTTCTAACTGCCATGTGGCAGCAGAGAACTAAACATATGGGGGCCAGTCCCTCATATTATATCCTAATGGAAGAGTGAAAAAGGAGTGCATAAAGTTCTTCTGATGGAGAGGATCCCATGAGACTAATTCTTGTTGCATCATGGTTAATGACCCTGACACCTTTGTGTAGTCCCCGGTCACCTGAAGCATGAAAATGGGTCAGAGAAAGCAAATCACCTTTTTTCTTTGGGATAAGAGAACTCACCCTCTGCACTTTTCCATTAGGAACTAACAGGAATTTGTCACAAATGAAAAGGTAGGTCTGCATTTCTAAGCAACAGCTGCAATATTAAAAAGCATGCTATTAAAATAAAACCACCAGTGTCTATCTTTCAATACCTTGACCCAGATCTGACTTCGTGGGACAGAGGTAGAAAAGGCTGAAGTTATCTGGAGAGCTCTTGCCTGACTGTGACCCAGACCTTCTATCATGAGTCAGGCAGAATAGTCAGTTTTGTTTTTGTTTTGCTTGTAACCCAAATATCTTAGGTTTAGGATAAAGATGGAAAACCTCAATTTTACAAAGTGAGGGCTGGAAAGAACACCTCAAGCAAAATCTAGACCTTCAACCAAAAAGTGGGAAGGACCAGATTTCAGTAGGCCTCAACACTTCACATTCAATAATTTCTCAGAGTCAAAACAAAGCAAGAGGTTCAGAGCTAACCAAATGCTGAGAATAGGAGGAATGTCAGATGGTCAGGGGTGTGTTGCTCTGAATCCTGCTAACAGCACCAGATATGTTACCCTAAAAGAAAGAGGGTGAAGAACAAAATAATATTGAAGGAGATAATTTCAGACAAAGTAAGGACAACTGCCAG
This sequence comes from Alouatta palliata, assembly GCA_004027835.1. Classification (NCBI taxonomy): domain Eukaryota; kingdom Metazoa; phylum Chordata; class Mammalia; order Primates; family Atelidae; genus Alouatta; species Alouatta palliata. The sequence continues at coordinate 4,538 of PVKV010025871.1, read as the reverse complement.
GAAAACTCAGACCCAAGTAACGTTGAATACGAGCTCCATTTAGCCTTTGTTACAAGCAGGTTTCTAAAGGCAAAGAAGAGGGACAGGAAATTGGCTGATACAAAGTTGTTTGTCAGGAATTCTCATTGTTTTACAGAAATAACATTGATTAGTGATTGGCTGTACATTGTTAAGCTATAGGGCATAGGATATAGTGTACAGTGCCACATTATTAGGTTAATTCATAGCTACTTGTGGCAATACCAAGCAGTTTTAATAGATGAATACGTGACTCAAAAGGGGGGAGTAGGATGTGATTGTTTTATTACTTTAATGCCTCTCTGAGTCTGATAATTTGAAAGAGCTATATTCTTTTACAAAAGTGCTCTCCTTTCTTCAGTGGGCAGGAGCATATTGATGAGCAGATGGTGGGCAGAGTTCATGCAAAGAATAGTGATGCTTGGTGTTACTGTGTTTTATTTCTCTCCATTCCCACTCCTATGTCAAATTCTTTGATTATGAGCATTGAAATTAAACATAATTCTTCCAGTAGGATCATAGGTCTTTCAGAATTTCCCTGCGTTATATAGAGCTTGGTCTAATCTTTAACTCCACCTCTTACTCCCTTTCTGAGATAGCATGAGCTCTTTAAGGGCTATTTCTTATTTCTTACTATGCCTAAGAAGTCCCTAGAATAGGCAGTTGCATAAAGTCAGGGCCTCATCAGTGTTTGTTGAAATGATTTACATGTTTTCCATGAGGATAAAGCACGGTGTGAAAAAAAATAGGAAAGTAATAATGGAAACGTGGTCAGAGAACAAACATCTACAGGAATAATGACATTCGAGTGAAGCTGGTTTTGAGAAAATTGAAATAGTAACAGAGATTAGAGAAAATTATCAAGGGGAAGAAAAAAGGAAACTAAAGTAAGACTCTGACATCAGTTGTGGAAGGTCTGTGAGAGTCAGGATTCATTTCTTGCATGTGATGCATAATTTCAGCTTTTTTCATCTTGTTTTTAAAATTGGTAGTTACAATTTAATATTAAATATTCACAGAATAATTAGCTGTGGATTTTAACATATGTAAAAGTATCTTTCAGGCTGGGCATGGTTGCTCATGCCTGTAATCCCACCACTTTGGGAGGCCGAGGCTGGTGAGTCACCTGAGGTCAGGAGTTTAAGACCAGCCTCGCCAACAGAGTGAAACCCCATCTCTACTAAAAATACAGTAGTGGTAATCCCAGCTACTCGGGAGTCTGAGACAGGAGAATCACTTAAATGTGGGAGGCAGAAGTTGCAGGGAGCCGAGATGGTGCCACTGATCTCCAGCTCAGGCAACATAGCAAGACTCCCTCTCAAAAAAAAAAGTATGTTTCAAATGCAAATTTTAGGAGAAAAAAATATTTTTCTACACAAAAAATAGGCAGATTGCAATTATTGGTGTTTAAAAAATTTTTTTTATGAGACTATTAAAATAGCTATAGTCGATGTGGTATGCCTTCAACATATTTTACATGAGTTTCAGGAATCGATTTATAGTTTGTAGTAGAAAAAATAATGGCTTCCAAAGATATCCAGGTCCTAATCCCTGGAATCCGTGCATGTTACCTTGTAAAGTAACTGAGACTTTGCAGATGTGATTAATTAAAGGATCTTGAATTGGTGAGATTATTCTGAATTTTCTGAGTGGGCCCTGAGTAAAATTATAAGTGTCCTTATAAGAGGAAGGCAGAGGGACATTTGAGACAGAAGACCGTGTGTTACCAGTAAGACAAGATATTATTCTGCAGGCTTTGAAGACAAAGGAAGGGCTTACTAGCTAAGGAATGCAAGGAATGCAGCTCTGAATGCTGCAAAGGCAATGGCTTTTATCCCCTAAACCCTCTAGGGAAAGTGTGGTTCTGCCTACATTTTGGTTTCACTCCAGTGAAGCTGATTTCAGACTTCTGACTTTCAAAACTAGAGCAGAGTAAATGTGGATAGTTTAAGTCACTGAGTTTGTGTTAAATTGATAGAGCAGCCATAGAAAACGAATACATAGCCCTTTTAGTTACTATTTAAATTATCCCGGAGTCTCTGAGATATTCTTTGAAAGTGGCTTTCCTATAGAAATACATTATCTACCTATCGCTTGTTATTAAAATCTTAAATAAAAATATAATTTCTCAAAAATTCTGTAAAATACATGCTTTTTAGGCTCATATAATCTCTTTGAAAACATAATTTATTCTTCTATTTTCAATCTTAAATATCTTGAATATGTAAAGATTATCAGTGACTTTTATTACTTTTTATCACATTTTAAAATTAATAAAAAATACAAGCATAGCAGTTTATATGTAATAAAATGTATCTAAACCTAAGTTGTGTGAATACTATAATACCATTATCTAATCTGAAGAGTCTCTCTCCGACTTCAATTTGTCTTTACAGAAAGGCACTAATTTAAGAAAGAAAGGAGAAGAAAAAAACTTTAACATTGTGTCAATGTATGTAAAGAACTGTGGTAGAGAAAGAGGAAAATAGAATGAGAATAAAGAGTAAGGAAGTTAAAGTAGCTGCAGTTTTTTAAAAAATAATTTTTAGGCCGGGCGCGGTGGCTCACGCCTATAATCCCAGCACTTTGAAAGGCCGAGGCAGACAGATCACAAGGGCAGGAGTTCGAGACAAGCCTAACCAAAATGGATAAACCCAGTCTCTACTAAAAATACAAAAATTAGCAAGATGTAGTGGTGAGCACCTGTAATCCCAGCTACTCGGGAGAGGCTGAGGCAGGAAAATCCCTTGAATCCTGGAGTCAGAGGTTGCAGTGAGCCCAGATCGTGCCACTGCACTCCAGCCTTGGTGACAGAACGAGACTCTGTCTCAAAATAATAATAATAATAATAATATAATTAATTAATAACAATTTTAAAAACTTATTTTTGAGGATGCCTCACAATGTATCATGGATATAGATAAGGATAAAGTTTCTAAAAAGGTGAATTACATTTTAATACATCAAATTTTAGCTATTATCTGTTTATATTATGTAATTGGAAGTGCATACTTGTTTTTAGTAAAGTATTTAGTAAAAGATGGAAATAAACATTAGTTACCTCACATTTTCTCATCACTAATTGAGAATACTTCTGCCAACTCTTTACTCCTTAAGCCATGCTCTTGGAGCTACAGCAAGAAAATTTTACCCAATCTCTTCTTTTAAAATTTTCTAGGACCTTTACCTCCATAGTAACATAAATTTATGAAGTTTTTATTTTTTATTGACAAATAAAACTTGAATATATTTATAGTATACAACATGAACTCTTGAAATATGTGTACATAGTGGAATGGGTCAATTGAGCTTATATATATATAAATAAAAGATGTATATATATACATCTAATTATTTTTTGTGATGAGAACACTGAAAATCTACTGTTTTAACAATTTTTAAGAAAACATTAAAGCTATATTAACCACTTTATACAATAGATCTCTTAAACTTATTCCCCCTATCAAGTTGAAATTTTGTATCCTTTGAAAAAATTCCCTCAACACCCAGTCCCACTAACTACTCCAAGTCTCAGGTAATCATCATTCTACTCACTACCTACATGCATTCAACTCTTTTGAATTCCACATATGAGTAAGATAATGCAGCATTTGTCTTTCTGTGCCTGCCTTATGTCACTTTATATAATGTCATCTAGGTTGATCCATGTTGTTGCAAAAGAAATAATTTCCCTTTTTTTAAGGCTGAATAGTATTCCACTGTGTGTGTGTGTGTGTGTGCGTGTGTGTGTGTGTAATACATTCTAAGATATATAACATATGCTTCATTCATTCACCAACAGATACTTAGATTGATTTCATGTCTTGGCTATTATGAATAATGCTGCAATGAATATGGAGATACAGACATCCTTTTGAAATATTGATTTCATTTCCCCTGTATATACCCAGAAGTGAGACTTCTGGATCATAAAGCAGTTTTATTTTTAATTTATTGAGGAACTGATTTCCATAATGACTGTACTAATTTACATCTCCACCAAAAGTGTGCAGAGGTTATTCTCCACATCCTTGTCAACAATTCTTTTACTTTTTCATAAAAGACATTCTAAAAAATGGGAGGACATATGTCATTGTGGTTTTAATTTGCACTGCTGTGAGGACTAGTGATGTAGAACTTATTTTTCATATGCATGTTGGCCATTTATATTTCTTCATTTGAGAAATGTCTCTTTAGGATCTTGTCCCATTTTTTATTTACTGTTACTTTATTTTTTTAATTTTTTTTATGTTTGTGTGTACATAGTAGGTGAATATATTTCTGTGGAACATGAGATATTTTGATACGAGCAAACAGTGCATAATTATCACAGCAGGGTAAATGGGATATGAATCATTTAGGCATTTATATTTTCTTTGTATTACAAACAATCCAATTATACTCTTTTAGTTCTTAGAAAATGTGCAATAAATTATTGTAGACTGTAGTTACTATGTTGTGACATCAATTACTAGATCCTACTCATTTTATCTAGCTTTTTTTTTTTTTTTTTTTTTTTT
>PVKV010025870.1:6593-20801 GCA_004027835.1 Alouatta palliata | reverse complement strand
GGGCAGATGACGAGATCAGGAGTTCCAGACCAGCCTGACCAACGTGGTGAAACCCCGTCTCTATTAAAAGCACAAAAATTAGCCAGGCATGGTGGCGCGTGCCTGTAATCCCAGCTACTCAGGAGGCTGAGGCAAGAGAATCACTGCAACCTAGGAGGCGGAGGTTGCAGTGAGCTGAGATCATGCCACTGCACTCCAGCCGGGTGACAGGGCAAGACTCAATCTCAAAAAAAAAAAAAAAAACTTTAAATGCAGTCCTCTAGCATATATCCTAGTCTTCAACGCCAGGATAAATTTAGCCATTTCTCAGCATGTCCATCACAACTGCGTTGGTCTAAGCTGCCATCATTTCTTGTTTAGAGCACTGCAGTAGCCTCCTAACCAGTCTCCCTTCTTAGCACAAACTCAGGTGTGGTTCCAAGGGCCCACCATGATTAACAGTGACACTTCCTTCACTCAGGAAATTTCAAGGGTTTAGAAGCTCCCTGGCAGGAGCCAGGGACAAAGACCAGTCAAATTCTTTGTTATATGAGATCATCACATTTAGAAAACATCCAGAATCCTTACCATGGCCTGTGAGGCCAAGATGTTCTGGCCCCCAGCTACCTCTCTACTCTCATTTCCTACCATTCCTACCTCATTTCCTTTTCATTTGTTCTTCTCCGCCACGTTGGCCTCCAGTGCTATCGTTAAACACATTAGGCATGCTCAGATATTTTTTGTACAGGCTGTTCTACCTAGGAACTCTTCTCTTAGATAAGCAGTGATTTGCTTCCTTTAAGTCTCTGTTCTGATACTATCTTAGATATCCCTTATTCAGTCAAAAAGGATTCCCTGCTTCCCCTCATTCTTTTTTTTTTTTCTTTAATATATATATATTTTTTATTGCATTTTAGGTTTTGGGGTACATGTGAAGAACATGCAAGATTGTTGCATAGGTACACACATGGCAGTGTGATTTGCTGCCTTCCTCCCTATCACCTATATCTGGCATTTCTCCCCATGCTCTCTCTCCCCAACTCCCCACCCCCCGCTGCCCCTCCCCTTCTTCCCCCTGACATACCCCAGTGTGTGATGCTCCCCTCCCTGTGTCCATGTGTTCTCATTGTTCAACACCCGCCTATGAGTGAGAACATGTGATGTTTGATTTTCTGTTCTTGTGTCAGTTTACTGAGAATGATGGTTTCCAGGTTCATCCATGTCCCTACAAAGGACACGAACTCATCGTTTTTGATGGCTGCATAATATTCCGTGGTGTATATGTGCCACATTTTCCCTGTCCAGTCTATCATCGATGGGCATTTGGGTTGGTTCCAGGTCTTTGCTATTGTAAACTGTGCTGCAGTGAACATTCATGTGCATGTGTCCTTATAGTAGAACGATTTATAATCCTTTGGATATATACCCAGTAATGGGATTGCTGGGTCAAATGGAATTTCTATTTCTAGGACCTTGAGGAATCGCCACACTGTCTTCCACAATGGTTGAACTAATTTACACTCCCACCAATAGTGTAAAAGTGTTCCTATTTCTCCACATCCTCTCCAGCATCTGTTGTCTCCAGATTTTTTAATGATCTCCATTCTAACTGGCGTGAGATGATATCTCAATGTAGTTTTGATTTGCATTTCTTTAATAACCAGTGATGATGAAAATTTTTTCGTATGTTTGTAAGCTTCATGTATGTCTTCTTTTGTAAAGTGTCTGTTCATATTCTTCGCCCACTTTTGAATGGGCTTGTTTGTTTTTTTCTTGTAAATCTGTTTCAGTTCTTTGTAGATTCTGGATATCAGCCCTTTGTCAGATGGGTAGACTGCAAAAATTTTTTCCCATTCTGTTGGTTGCCGATTCACTCTAATGATGTTTCTTTTGCTGTGCAGAAGCTGTGGAGTTTGATTAGGTCCCTTTTGTCTATTTTGACTTTTGTTGCCAATGCTTTTGGTGTTTTGGTCATGAAGTCCTTGCCTACGCCTATGTCCTGAATGGTTTTGCCTAGATTTTCTTCTAAGATTTTTATGGTGATAGGTCTTATGTTTTCTTTAATCCATCTGGAGTTAATTTTAGTGTAAGGTGTCAGGAAGGAGTCCAGTTTCTGCTTTCTGCACATGGCTAGCCAGTTTTCCCAACACCATTTATTAAACAGGGACTCATTTCCACATTGCTTGTTTTTGTCAGGTTTGTCAAAGATGGGATGGTTGTAGATGTGTTGTGTTGCCTCGGAGGCCTCTGTTCTATTCCATTGGTCCCCTCATTCTTTATCTTCTTGCTTTAGTTTGTTTGTTGCTACTATTTTTTAGAGATGGCGTCTTGCTATACTGCCCAGGCTGCCTCAAACTCCTGGGCTTAAGCGAGTTTGCCCAACTCAGCCTCCTGAATAGCTGGAACTACAATTTTCTGTCTTTTTTTTTTTTTGAGGCAGAGGTTTCCTCTTGTTGCCCAGGCTGGAGCGCAATGGCACAGTCTCAGTTCACCGCAACCTCCCCCTCCTGGGTTCAAACAATTCTCCTGCCTCAGTCTCCCAAGTAGCTGGGATTATAGGCATGCACCACCACACCCGAGTAATTTTGTATTTTTAGTAGAGACAAGGTTTCATTTAGTAGAGATGGGGTTTCATTGATCAGGCTGGTCTCGAACTCCTGATCTTGTGATCCGCCACCTCAGCCTCCCAAAGTGCAGGGATTACAGGTGTGAGCCACCGCACCCAGCTGTGTTTTTTTGTTTTTTTTTTTTTTAATATTTTTTAAAGAGCCAAGAGCCTACAGCACCCGGTATTCCCAGGCGGTCTTCAGGGTGGTATGGCCATTAGACTGTTTTTTGTTTTTTAAGTTTTTTTGCCTGATTTTTTTTTTTATTATTATTCAGTGTAACATAGTTGCCAAATAACAACTTAGCTTTATTTTTTCTGTATATTAGCTTATGAAATACTCTGTATCTGTTTTTATGTATGTGAAAGCATTTTTCTGCTGATAGCCTCGTTGTGGAAGCAGAAATAATCCTCTTTTCTTTCTGCTTCTCTAAGACTATTTATTGTTTATTATGCTAGTATAGCATTTATTGTAGTGATTTGAGTCATCTAGCCCTATCTCTTCCCATTGCCTTCCTCTCCCATCTTGAAAATTTTGTAGCCTTGATTCCTAGCAGAGTTCTTTGTATATGTTAGAAGGTGCTCAGTAAATATTATTTCAGTTAAGTTGATATTCCCTCTTTATTAGTCCAATAAAAAATCCTAAATTTGAGAAGGATCTAAGACTATATGGCTTTTCTTCTTCTTTTCACTGATTTATTAAATAATGTACATTGTGTCTTAGAAAATATTTGATGCTAGGATAGCTATGAAGAAGAATAAAAGCCCATTCCCTATCTTTGAGGGAGGGACTGTTAAAGGAGGAATCGAGGTACTTAAGTAAGGCATTTGCTGTACCAAAGCATGTACACTGGGACAGAAGTTGCAAAGTGCTTTGGCAGTACAATATAGGAAATGGCTGGGAGGAAGACTTCCCAGAAGAAGTGAGTGTAAACTTTGTATGAGAAAACAAATTGGAAAAATTTGCTAGGCTGCAAGTGGAGTAGAGCATTTCGGTAGAGAAAACTGTAGTCAGAGGCACAGCCATGAACAATGGCAGAATAGCATACCTTGTGGGAAATGCTTGGAGATGAGACTAGAAAGGTTAGTTAGAGCCAGAATATAAATAGTCCTGCATGCTGTATAAGTGTGTGAACTTTGTCCTGTTAGTCGGTATTTATCAAGATTAATAACATATTTTTCACTTTAGAAAAATAACCCTGGGCCAGGTGCGGTGGCTCACGCTTGTAATCCTAGCACTTTGGGAGGCCGAGGTAGGTGGATCACCTGAGGTCAGGAGTTCAAGACCAGCCTGGCCATCATGGTGAAACACCATCTTATTAAAAAAAAAAAAAAAAAAAGAAAAATAACCCTTGTGGTAGTGGAGCAAATGGACTGAAAATACAGTGGTTGTAAAAAGCACAATTAAGAATTTAGTTTAGGTCAGGCACAGTGGCTCACACCTGTAATCCCAGCACTTTGGGAGGCTAAGGCTGGCAGGTCATGAAGTCAGCCTGACCAACATGGTGAAACCCCGTCACTATTAAAAATACAAAAATTAGCTGGGTGTGGTGGCACGCCTATAATCCCAGCTACTCAGGAAGCTGAGCCAGGAGAATCGCCTGCACCCGGGAGGCGGAGGCCGCAGTGAGCTGAGATCGTGCCATTGCACTCCAGCCTGGGCGACAGCAACACTCTGTTTCAAAAAAAGGAACTAAATTAGAAAAGGTATATTACAGGATGATTCTGTTCATACTCTCACTATAATTTCGATAATTTTTATTGTTAATGATTACGTAAACCTGTGTTAATTGTAATGTATCCTGTGTTTTTGAATGTTAGACTAAATCTTTTGGTGGAAAAGTAGTTTGTTGGGGTCATATCAGATGTCTAAAATATTATCATCTTTTGAATTAGTTCCAGAGCTGCATTAGTGTTATGTTTATTGTTTCAGATCATTCTGATATTGATGTAATTGTAGGGATTCTTCATAAAATCAGGCTGGGCACAGTGGCTCATGTCTGTAATCTTGATACTTTGGGAAGCCAACATAGAAGGATTGATTGAAGCTAGAAGTTCAAGACCAGCCTGGGCTACGTAGAGAGACCCCGTCTCTACAAAAAAAAATTAAAAATTAGCCTCCCAAAGTGCTGGGTTTACAGATGTCAGCCACTGCGCCTGGTCCCTAATTTAGTTCCTTTTCTAAGAAGCCAAGATAACATCTGTCACTGGGTGCAGTGGCTCACGCCTATAATCCCAGCACTTTGGGAGGCCGAGGTGGGTGGATCACAGGTCAAGAGATCGAGACTATCCTGGTCAATAAGGTGAAACCCTGTCTCTACTAAAAATACAAAAATTAACTGGGCATGGTGGCATGTGCCTATAGTCCCAGCTACTCGGGAGACTGAGGCAGGAAAATTGCTTGAACCCAGGAGGCAGAGGTTGCGGTGAGCTGAAATTGCGCCATTGCACTCCAGCCTGGGTAACAAGAGAGAAACTCCGTCTCAAAAAAAAAAAAAAGATACTAAATTAGCCAGGCATAGTGGTACATGCCTGCAATCCCAGCTACTTGGGAGGCCGAGGCAGGAGAATTGCTTGAACCTGGGAGGCAGAGATTGCAGTGAGCCGAGATCGCACCATTGCATTCCAGCTTGGGCAACAAGAGAAAAACTCTGTCTCAAAAAAAAAAAAGAAAGAAAGAAAAGAAAAGAATCTGTTATTGAACTGAAGGAGATGGAAGATACTGTGTTTAGTTTTTTATTTTAGGCTAGAATAGTGGTTTTCAAAGTGTAGGTCTTGGACCAGCAGCGTAAGTGTCATTTGGGAACTTACCAGAAATGCAGTTCTTAAGCCCCACCCCAGGCCTACTGAATAAGAATTTGTAGGCCTGGACCTAGCCATGTGAGTTTCAACATGCCTTCTAGATGATTCTCATATACATTAAAGTTTGAGAAACACTGGGCAAAAATTAAGTGGGATACAGACAGGTTCTGTAAAGGCTTTCTGTAGAGCTCTTAGGACTCTATAGAACTGCCTGTATAGTAATTTGCCATCTTCCAGTAATGGCAAATGGAACTGCCATCTTCCAGTAATTTGCCAAAATGACAAACACAGAGGGAAAGAGGAGAGGTACCTGATAGATGTTCTCTAGGCCTTTTAGAAAACATGGAGTTGTTCCTTTGGCCATGTATATGCGTATCTATAAGAAAGATGATATTGTCAACTGGATATGGTAGCTTATGCCTGTAATCTGAGCACTGTGGGAGGCTGAGGCAGTCAGATCACCTGAGGTCAGGAGTTCAGGACCAGCCTGGCCAACATGGTGAAACCCTGTCTCTACTAAAAATACAAAAATTAGCTGGGCGTGGTGGCATGTACCTGTAATCTCAGCTACTCAGGAGGCTGAGGCAGGAGAATCACCTGAACCCAGGAGGTAGAGGCTCCAGTGAGCCGAGATTGCACCACTCCACTCCAGCCTGGGTGACAGAGCAAGACTCCATCTCAAAGAAAAATAAAAAAAAGGAAGACGATATTGTAGACATAATGGAAATGGGTACTGTTCAAAAAAGATTGTCCTCCAAGTGTTACCATGGCAAAACTGGAAAGGTCTACAGTGTTCCCCAGCATGCTGTTGGCATTGTTGTAAACAAATAAGAACAAGAGAATTAATGTGCATATTGAGCATATTAAGCACTCTAAGAGCCAAGACAGCTTCCTGAAATGTGTGAAGGAAAATGATCAGAAAAAGAAAGATGCCAAAGAGAAAGGTACCTGCGTTCAACGGAAGCGCCAGCCTGCTCCACCCAGAGAAGCATACTTTGTGAGATCCAATGGGAAGGAGCCTGAGCTGCTGGACCCTATTCCCTATGAATTCATAGCATAATAGGTGTTCTCTGGACTGGTAAAAAATAAAAAAAAATAAGACCCTGCAACTGGGTGCGGTGGCTCACACCTGTAAACTTAGCACTCTGGGAGGCCAAGGCAGAAGGATTGCTTGAACCAAGGGGTTTAAGACCATCCTGGCCAACATACTGACACCACATCTGTATTTTTGTGTTTTGCTTCAATTAAAAGACTCTTTGCCATTTAGATACTCAGGGTACCATCTATTTTGAGTTCTGGATTCCAGTCTTAGATGTCCAACTTCTTTCATCTTTTACTGCCACCTCTACTCTCTTTCTTTTTTCCCCCTTCTCAAAAACACATCGCTTCAATATCCATAAGATCAGTATCATCCTCTTCTTCAACAGCATTTTCTTGTATCCTAGAGATTGCCTTAAAATAAGGAATTGGCTACAAAGTAATATCTTGGAAAGAAAAATAGAATGGATCACCTCTATAGGGTGCTTATGTAACTCTGGAACTACATTTATATTCCCATTAACCACAAAGTCCACATGAGTCATGCTTATGTTTCTGTCTCAGGCTACTAAAATAGAACATGCTCTCTGGAGGAGAACATCAGGGAGTTCTTTCATTTGTACTGTTAGCTGAATAAACATTGGTAGACCTCAAGTTGTGATCAACATTTTTTTTTCCATTTTTCAGTTTTTATGCACAAATATTAGATAATATATGGTTGTTATCCATATTGTAATTGTTTAAATCAGTTAGTTGCAGGGGCAAAGCCTTACATATATTTTTTCCTAAATTACTAGTTTTTTGTCTCCTACTGTGTCAGGGAGCCCCCAAAACCACACCCAAATTTGATGATTTTTGAGAAGGACTCACAGGACTCAGCATGTGGTTGTACTCACAGATGAGATTTATCACAGTGAAAGTTTACGAGGCAAGATCAGCAAAGGGAAAAGGCGCATGGAGCAAAGGTCAGGGAAAACCAGGTGCATGCCTCCAAAAGTCCTCTCCCAATGAAATCACGCAGGATATGGCGATGGATTGTGACAAAATCTGTGAAACGTCTACCAAAGAAGCTCAGTGCCCAGGTTTTTACTAGGAGCTTGTCGTGTAGGCAGCCTCTGCCTGACACATGCCAAAATCACAAACTCCCAGAAGCAAAGCAGGTGCTGGCCATAAACTTGTTTGTACAAACAATTTAGGTGCAGTAAGCCATTCTTAACAGTTCCAGAGAACTGTGTGAACCTTGCCAAGGACCATCTTTGTAAGCAGACCATCAGTCAAGTCTGCTATGTCTCTTTTCTGCACACCTGTCCTAAATAAATCAGTGTTGGTTCATTCCTTTTTATCTGCTGGCCTTGATGTACGTATGTGTCATAATGTCCTTCTTAGAATGTAAACTCTGTGAGGACAGATAGCATCTATTCTGTAAACTCTTTGTCAAACATCAAGATGAGTGCCACTTAACAGTGTGGGCCTCAATAAATCCTTTGCTTACACTTGTGCTGTGTGCCCATATTGCCTACTGCGTTACTCCCTGTTTAAATGCTGCCCATTCTTCAGTGCCGTGCTCAGCTCCCAGCTCTGCCAAGAAGCCTCAACTGATTCGACAACTGACTTTGAACTCTCCTTTTTCTTAATTCTCACGCCCCTCAAAGTCTGCTGTTTACTTTAGTACTAGACTTCATACTGCTTTCGATTTCCCTCTTATTTCTACGGAGACTTTCCGTTCTTATATTTGTCATTTCTTGTCACAATATAACTCCTTAAAGGACTCTGATTTTTTCTTTTTTAAACAGCTGTAGTTTTTGAAAAAAAATTTTTTTTTGATTGATCAATGATGTAAATAACACAGAGAAAAATAAACTGAATCATTAGGCCTACCATTCTTGTATTTTTAGATATTTAGAGACAAGCCGAACAAACAAGCTTCCTCTTTAGAAAAAGAGTAGTTAATCACATAGATTTGATCAGACAAGATATAATTGCAGAAAGGGCACCTCTTAGTTTTATAGAAACCTCCTGTGGTTTGAACAAGGGTATGTTAGAAACCAAATCAATTACAAGGGTACCTTAATTGTTAGCCTCAATTATCTAGGCTATATTTTACAGAGTTAAAGACGTCGTGTTAAACCAGTTACTTTTTATTGTACCAGATACTATATTTTGCTAAACTGTTTCCCAACCTGCAATTCTGGGAAGCCACCATCAGTATAGACATAGAAATCATTGTGATTAATTATACCCTACTTTTAGTAAACCAAACTGAAATGTTCTGTAAGTCATGTTTTTGATTGCTCGTAGTGCTCTTGGCCCCATTTCCCATGGACAGGTGAAGACATTTCTCTTGCATTGTTGTCATTCTTGTTTTATTGTTACTGAGATGCTTGAGGCTTGTGATTTAAAGTTGACCCAATTCAGCAGAGGATTTAGAACAAAAGATTATAAATTAGAAGTGCTAGCATGTTTTTCTGTTAACGTATTTGTGGTCTACTCATTTATCTCTTCTAATTTCTCCTACTAGTCTTGGCTAACAGCTTATACCATGTAATACTAAATTTAACTTCAGAGTCCACACAAATGGCTATTGCTGCCATTTGACATGAATAAATCCTCTTTTGTCACCAATCTTTGCAGGTTTAAAGAAGTGAACAAACGAAGACCCCGAAGTTTACTGGAGAAACTGCGTTGGGTGACCCTAGGCTACCATTATAACTGGGACAGTAAGGTATTCAGATTTTGTTAATTCTTTGGTTTTCTATTTATAGGCTTCTCTAGCCCATATAATTGTACTTCTTCCTGGCCACGCTTAAGGTATCAAGATTATATATTTGTGGGACGATCCCTTTCTTTTATTTCCTTAAAAATTCTCTACTGAGCCAGGGGCCATGGTTCACGCCTATAAGCCCAGCACTTTGGGAGGCCGAGGTGGGTTGATCACTTAAGGTCAGGAGTTCAAGAACAGCCTCGGCAACATGGCATAACCCCGTCTCTACAAAAAATAGAAAGTTTGGCCGGGCGAGGTGGCTCACGCCTGTAATCCAAGCACTTTGGAGGCCAAGGCAGGCGGATCACCTGAGGTCAGGAGTTCAAGACCAGCCTGACCAACATGGTAAAACCCCGTCTTCAAAAAATCAAAAAAAAAAAAAGAAAGTTTACCACACCTGCAGTCCCAGCTACTCAAGAGGCTGAGGTGGGAGGATTACTTGGACCCAGGAGGTGCAGGTTGCAGTAAGCCAAGATTGCACCACTGCACTCCAGCCTAGGTGACAGAGTAAGACTTTGTCTCAAAAAAGAAAAAAAAAATCTCTCTTCAGGTATATCAAGAGAATGAATTTTATTATATCAGAAGTTACCAGTGCTTTCTCACAGTAGGTTCCAGGAATATTGAACTGTTTTCAAGAGCAGTTCTACCATCTTTATTTCCATTATTGGTGAGAGTTTATTGAGCATTTATTTTTCTTTCTTTTTTTTCTTTTTAATTTTGTTATGCAACAAAAGCCACATTCAAGAGCATTTATTTTTCCTTTTTTTTTTTTTGAGACGGAGTCTCACACTGTTGCCCAGGCTAGAGTGCAATGGCCCAATCTCAGCTCACTGCAACCTCTGCCTCCCGGGTTCCAGGATTCTCCTGCCTCAGCCTCCCAAGTAGCTAGGACTACAGGCACACACCACCACGCTCAACTGATTTTTATATTTAGTAGAGACGAGATTTCACCATATTGGCCAGGCTGGTCTCAGACTCCTGACCTCATTATCCACCTGTCTTGGCCTCCCAAAGTGCTAGGATGACAGGCGTGAGCCACCGTGCCCAACCAAGCATTTATTTTTCTACATAGTATCTACCTGGAGTAAAAAAAAGCTCCATGTATTTCAATCCTTCTAATTTATCAGCTCACAAAAGAACTTTTAATATCTGGATATTGATCACATGCAATGGCTCACACCCGTAATCCCAGCACTTTGGGAGGCCAAGGCACTAAGATCATTTGAGCTCAGGAGTTCCAGACCAGCCTGGGGCATCATAGTAAAACCCCCTCTCTATAAAAAATAGAAAAATTAACCAGGTGTGGTGGTGCACGCCTGTGGTTCCAGCTCCTCAGGAGGCTGGGGAGGGAGGATCACTTGAGCCTGGGAGGCAGAGACCCAAGATTGTACCACTGCAGTCCAAATGGGTAACAGAGCAAGACCTTGTCTCAAAAAAAAAAAAAAGAAATATGGATACCTTTGCCTGCTATATAATGTCTGGGAAGGAGGGAGGTGGGAAAGAATTTCATGCAGTTGACAGTTTCATGTTTTTTTGAGATACGATTTCAATTTCTTCTTTCCTGCCCTCTATGCTTTAACAATGCTTTGTCACTAGTAGTGCAGTGCCTCTTGTCTCAACTAGACATTTGCCACCAAGTGGATATACTGATTCTAAGAATAAAATGAATAAAACATATTGGTATAGACAATTTTCTTTGCCTGCTAACCAATTACTTTCTTTGTCTTTGTCTTTCTTTCTTTCTTTTCTTTTTTTTTTTTTTTTTTCTTGTAATGGTCTTACACTGTCACCTAGGTTGGAGTGCAGTGGCACAATCACTGTAGCCTCATCCTCCCCAGACTCAGGCGATCCTCACACCTCAGCCTCCCACTAACCAGTTACTTTCTAAAAAGCTCCACTGTTTTAGCCAACCCAACTTATTAACAGCTGTATTAACTGCTTCAAGTAATAACAGATTTGCTTTAAAAATATATGTGATATAGTGCTTATTTTCAGCAATACGGAGTCAGGAGGAAACTAGATACTTGTGTTTGGGGAAATGCCATGTGATGTTCTTTGGATTAGATAGCTTGGGTTGGAATCTTTCCTCTAGTAATGATAGTGCCTACCTCATAAGGCAGTTATGAAAATTAAGTGATCAGTGCCTGTAAAGTGATTTCAGTGGTGCCTGGCTATTCTAAGCAGTTAAATGCATTAGCACAATAAATGTTAGTTTTGGTTTTTTTTTTTTTTTTGTGATAACATTTTCATTGTTGATACTGTTATTTCCAAAGACCTCAAAGTTAACCTTGTTCACTAAGAAAAATAGGGAGTGGCCAGGCATGGTGGCTCACGCCTGTAATCCCAGCACTTTGGGAGGCTGAGGCAGGCGGATCATGAGGTCAAGAGATGGAGACCATCCTGGCCAAGATTGTGAAACCCCGTCCTTTTAAAAAAAAGAAAAAGAAGAAAAAATAGGGAGTAAAAATTACCAAAAACTCTCAGTGAGTAGTCAGAGAAAAGTCAATGAGAATTTTAAAAGAAAAGTAGTGAGTAATGCAGAGACAGTTTGGACAGGGTTGAAACCCCAAAAGGGTGATTATTTCTTTATAGCAAAGGCTATCTGGAGCTAGAATGACAGCCCTGACTGGTTGATTATCTGAAGGACTAAAGCTTAAAATGATAGAGAAAACCTTAAGGTTCTCTAACCACACTTTAAGTTTTCAGAAATTAAATAAGACCTCTTATTTGCAGTTCAGTGAAAGGAGAAAAAATAAAAAACGGGCCAGGTGCGGTGGCTCACGCCTGTAATCCCAGCACTTTGGGAGGCCGAGGCGGGTGGATCACGAGGTCAAGAGATCGAGACCATCCTGGTCAACATGGTGAAACCCTGTCTCTACTAAAAATACAAAAAAAATTAGCTGGGCATGGTGGCACATGCCTGTAGTCCCAGCTACCCGGGAGGCTGAGGCAGGAGAATTGCTTGAACCCAGGAGGCGGAGGTTGCGGTGAGCCGAGATTGTGCCATTGCACTCCAGCCTGGGTAACAAGAGCGAAACTCCGTCTCAAAATAAATAAATAAATAAAAATAAAAAAATAAAAATAAAAAACGGAAAAGTTCCAACCAAAGAGACCAGGCCATTCATCAGAAGTCTTCCTTAACATCTGAAGCTAAAGATCACTTCTGGCCAAAGTAAATACTTTCTGTCCAGACCTATGACTCTGCTGCTCTAGCTAGAATACATCCCGACACTACTGGAGAGATGATACAAAAGTGGATTTTCTGATCAGATTTGAGGTTAATTTAGCAAAGAAGTGAGAGCATGGCCGAGTGCAGTGTCTCATGCCTGTAATCCCAGCACTTTGGGAGGCCGAGGCAGGCGGATCACAAGGTCAGGAGTTCAAGACCAGCCTGGCCAATATGAGGAAACCCTGTCTCTACTAAAAATGCAAAAATTAGCCAGGCGTGGTGGCGTGCACCTGTAGTCCCAGCTACTCAGGAGGCTGAGGCAGGAGAATCGCTTGAACCGGGGAGGCAGAGGTTGCAGTGAACTGAGATCATGCCAGTGTACTCCAGGCTGAACAACAGCGAGACTCTGTCCCAAAAAAAAAAAAAAAAAAAAAAAAAAGAGCAGAGGAGCATCAAGACAAAGTAAGAGTCTATCAGGTACATGTAGCCCAAATAGCCCTCAGACTCATTCGCATAAGAAACTGTAAGTGAAAGTCTTAATCATAACTGTAGCCGTGTCACTCATGCAGAAAAATTTTATAGAGAGTCATGGCCAGGCCAGGCATAGCAGCTCACACCTGTAATCCCAGCACTTTGGGAGGCGGAGGGGTATAGATCACTTGAGGTCAGAAGTTTGAGACCACCCTGGCCAACATGGTGAAACCCTGTTCCTACTAAAAATACAAAAATTGGCCAGGCATGGTGGTGGGTGCCTGTAATCCCAGCCAGGAGTCTGAGGTGGGAGAATCGCTTGAACCCGGGAGGCAGAGGTTGCAGTGAGCCGAGATTGTGCCACTACACTCCAGCCTGGGTGACAGAACCAGACTCAGTCTCAAAAAGAGTATTATGGCCTTCAATTTTTTTTCTTTTAAGTGGAAAAAGGTATTTGTGATCCTTAGGCAATTCAGGAAGTAAGTTCAGGAAATTACTTCCAATTTTAAAGGCCTGCCTTGGCCATGCTATAAGCAAGAGGTAATTCCGATTTTTTTTTTTTTTTTTGTGATGGAGTTTTGCTCTTGTTGCCCAGGCTGGAGTGCAGTGGCGCAATCTCAGCTCACCGAAACCTTCGCCTCCCGGGTTTAAACATTTCTCCTGTCAGCCTCCTAAGTAGCTGGGATTACAGGCATGCACCACCATGCCCGGCTAATTTTGTGTTTTTAGTAGAGACAGTGTTTCTCCATATTGGTCAGACTGGTCTCGAACTCCCAACATCAGATGATCCGCCCACCTTGGCCTCCTAAAGTGCTAGGATTACAGGTGTGAGCCACCGCGCCCAGCCTAATTCGAGGTTTTGAACATGTCATCCCATCAGATTGACCAGTCAAACTGGCACTAAGCTGTGTTGCAAGCTGAGAGTCCTAAACTGGCTATAGTATTTGAGTTGCCTTTTTATAAATTAACTTTTTAGTTTTAGGATAGTTTTAGATTTGCAGAAAAGTTGAGAAGATAGTACAGAGAAATCCCATGCCCTCCCCCCATTAGTAACGTCTTACCTTGTATGGTACCTTTGTCTCAAGTAGTTAACCAAAGTCATATATTACTCTAATAATAGCATTTGTATGGCATTTGGATTTCCTTAGTTTTAAACTATCTTTTTTCTTTAATATCTAATTTTCTTTTTTTTTTTTTTTTTGAGACGGAGTTTCGCTCTTGTTACCCAGGCTGGAGTGCAATGGCGCGATCTCGGCTCACCGCAACCTCCGCCTCCTGGGTTCAAGCAATTCTCCTGCCCTAGCCTCCCGAGTAGCTGGGACTACAGGCACGTGCCACCATGCCCAGCTAATTTTTGTATTTTTAGTAGAGACGGGGTTTCAC
>PVKV010025869.1:0-28962 GCA_004027835.1 Alouatta palliata | reverse complement strand
TGGGGGGAAAAAGGGGAGGGACAGCAGGGGGTGGGGAGTTGGGGAGGGATAGTATGGGGAGAAATACCAGATATAGGTGATGGGGAGGAAGGCAGCAAATCACACTGCCATGTGTGTACCTATGTAACAATCTTGCATGTTCTTCACATGTACCCCCAAACCTAAAATGCAATAAAAAGTATATATAATAAAAAAAAAATAAAAAAAAAATAAGCCCAGCTTGGGAAAGACCAGCAAGTTAAGACAAGTTCGTGTCCTTTGTAGAAACATGGATGAATCTAGAAACTGTCATTTTCAGCCAACTGATGCAAGAACAGAAAACCAAACACCGCATGTTTTCACTTATAGGCGGGTGATGAACAATGAGAACAGTTGGGCACAGGGAAGGGAACACTCACTGGGCGAGGTTGGAGGGTGAAGGGGAGGGGAGGGACAGCTGGAGGAGGGGAGGATGAGGAGGGATAACACTGGAGAAATGCCTGATGTAGGTGACAAGTGTGAGGGATGGGGATGGAGACAGCAAACCCAGCAAACCACCATGTCATGTATGTACCTATGCAACAGTCCTGCAGGATGTGCACATGTACCCCAGAGCCCAAAGTCCAAAAAAAAAAAAAAAAAAAGAATGTTGATAGACATCTCATAAATACTCCATTGTATGTGGTCAAGATTGCCATTTTTCAAAGTAAAAGTATTAATAGAAAGTTCTGAATGGCAGAAAATGTATTTTTCATTATTAAAGAATTAGCTGTAAAATTTTGAAAAAGGAAGCAGTTCTTTCTCTGGTGTTATTGAATCACAGCATGACATATAATCTTTTCTGGCACCTCCTGAGAGTATTAATGGCATATTATGTTAGCAATCATCATGAAAATCAGGGGTATCTAATGAGAAAAGAAAAATAATACAATGAGAATGTGTATCTTACCTACATTTGTAAGGGTCTGCTTAGCATTAAATGCAGTTAAAACATTGAATTATCTTTCAACATGAAATTTAATGAAGCAGCATCACTAATAAGGATATGAGCAACTCTGTGCTGCCAGTGTTTGTCTTCTGCCTTGTCCTGAGAAAGAGATGTAGAGATAAAGCTGCTTGTCTTAATGTAATTCCTACTGTACTTAACAATATCTACACATAAGGAAAAATGTGAGGAATATTCGATTGCATTTTTTAATGAAAGTTATCTGTGCAGGACAGGTGTTATCTCTTTCTGAACCAAGGAACCTGATGATAATCTTCATCCCACCACATACTTTTGTCAGTACAATCAGTTTCTGGGAATCCTGCATGGGGCTTGGTGTCAAAGAATATGTATTCTGCTCACCAGCTTTATGATTTGGGGTCATTAATTGAATCTTCCATGGTTTAGAAATTGCATCCATGGAATGGCTTTCATTCTACCAGAAATAAGAAAATTTTATGATACCTTCTTCATAAACGGTGTAGAGAAGAGCAGGACAATGAGTCAACTTTCAGATGATTTCTTACATTTCCCAGATTTTCCTCAAATATGGTGTTCTCTTCCTTACTCCTTTTCAGTATGAAAACTCAGCCTGTATTTAATCAACCCAGTAGTTGTCAGTGTCAGGTCTGAAGATTTGGCTGAAGAACAATTTGGCTTAGAACAAGTTGGCCAAAGTCAAGTAAGTTAAAGACAGGTAGAGCAATACTTATTTTTGGCCAAACCAAATCAAAACAAATTTTTTAAAAGTAGACCAGGTGTGGTGGCTCATGCGTGTAATCCCAGCACTTTGGGAAACTGAGGAAGGTGGATCATCTGAGGTCAGGAGTTCAAGACCAGCCTGGCCAACATGGTGAAACGCCATCTCTACTAAAAATATAAAAATTAGCCAGGCGTTGTGGCACATGCCTGTAATTCTAGTGACTTAGGAGGCTGAGGCAGGAGAGTTGTTTGAACCTGGAAGGTGGAGGTTGCAGTGGGCCAAGATTGTGTCACTGTACTCCAGCCTGGGCAACAAAGCCAGAGTCCATCTCAAAAAAAAAAAAAAAAGGCAATTGGGCAATTGGTTATTTTAACATTTTACCAAATTATCTCAAAATGGAATTGTAATGTTGACCAATCTGCTTTATAATAAATTGCTTTGGGGCCAAATCATTTTAGCTAAAAATCATGGCAACCTCTGGCCATGAATGCTTCCACAATATTCTCTTCTCAGTCTTGATCAGATCCATGCGATTTACCTGTAGTAATTTTTCACTTAGTTCCCAGTATATTTTATGAATGACAATTCACATCAAAATATTTCAAGTATTAAAAATATGTAATATTTTACATACAGAAAAGTAATCTAGCATACACATTTTAGATATATTATGCTTAAGAATATAAATACTTGGTTGCTTGTTTTTTTAATGATAAAAAATTATGTATGCATAATAATTAGTAAAAAATGTCATCCAGATGTGAACTTCAAGAGATAAATTTTGTTATGTGTACTCAATTTTACTGTTTGTTCTATTTGCATAAATGTTTTTGGTTATACCCAATTACTTCCGCCGCCTAAGCAAAGAAATTTGTATCGATTATTTTTAATGTTTTTTATTTGTATACATTTAAGGGATACATTGAGTGGATTTGCTATATGGATGTATTGTGTAGTGGTAAATTTCTATTTTTACTGTAATCATCACCCTAACAGTGTGTATTGCCCCCATTAGGTAATTTCTCTTCCCTCACCATCTCCCACCTTCCCACCTTTCCTAATCTCCAGTGTCTATTATTTCACTCTCTATGTCCAGGTGTACCCATCATTTAGCTCCCATTTGTAGGTGAGAACATGCAGTATTTGAATCTTCCTAACAAATCCTGAAATTTTAGGTAGTATAGCTGCATTCAGCAAGACTATTTCACAGGAATTTTACTGGTGTTAAAGTCATTTCTTTTTAGCAAACTTGTTAGTTGGTACTCATAGACACAAAATGCATCATGTTATAAAATATAAAAATAACTGTATATGTGTGCATATGTGTATATACATATATGTAAGATATACATATGTGTGTTTTTACACACACACACGTATACATACAGAGAGAGAGCTCCAGAATACCATCAATTTAAATGAAGGACATTGAGGATAGACACTGTGTTTCCTGAGTGTTTATATTAACATGTTACGATTATATAAATTCAAGGAGACAGATCTTATTGTCCCATGTACAAATAGCACCATTCTAGTCTGTAAATACAGCCTTCTTTACAATTAGTGTCACTGTAACAATAATAAAGTCATTTTGTTTGATAATAATTACCTTCATCATAGCCCTTTATATCCAATATATTTTGAAAATTATAAATTTATTTTCTGAAGTAGAAGGTTTATAAATTAAATTCTGTTTGCCTTGACATACTCCTTTTATATAAAAGCAATAAGAAAGGTTTTTCCTTTATTTTTGTAAAAAAGTTTTGTGTTTGTGTTTGTTAATTTATTAGATAGGCAATGAAACTGTCAGGATTTACAGAGGATTCAACATTCAGATTTAATTTTTCAATTGCCCTGCTATTATTTTCCCTTGACTTTCCTTAAAATTTAGTAATTAAAAGATAAGTAGACTTCTTACACACTATTCATATTTGAAACCATTTCATAGTAAGTTTATTTTATAGTAAGTTCAAGCTTGCTTTGTGAACCCTTTGTGCTCTTAATTATTAAATTATTTTATCTCTAGGTCAAATGACTTGTACTGTTAGCATATTAAAGTACAAGTAACCCTTCTCTGTTGCAAATTTTGGGCCCATGAGTTGAATCTTTGGCCATGTAATTTAAAAATAAATGTTTATTATGAATTGTGAAGTCTTCATTATATGTAATATGCATAACCCTTATTTTATTTGCATTTCTAAATATTCCAGTGGTTTCTCAGTAAAATTTTTAAAAATTACAACTTAATATGGAACACTCCATTGGATTACAAAATATTTGTTTTACATTAACCAGATTTAATGTGAATGAGAAAGTACAAATACAAAACGTAGAAATTATAAAGAGGACTTAACAGCTTATCATGAAGCAAATTATAAGTATAAACTATAAAGCTATGGCTAGGTGCAGTGGCTCACGCCTGTAATCTCAGCACCTTGGGGGCCAAGGCAGGTGGAATACATGAGGCCAGGAGTTAAAGACCAGCCTGGCCAATATGGCAAAACCTCATCTCTACTAAAAATTAAAAAATTAGCTGGGTGTGGTGGTGCATGTCCCTAGTCCCAGATACTCAGGAGGCTGTGGTGCATAGACATATTAGCAAAAGGAAACATATGTATAATTTGAGCTTTCTATTGGAGAGAAAAAAATTAGTTTGAATGTTTATTTTTAATCACAAAATGCTATTAATTTTCACCAAAATTACCTATTCTTAAACTGTTTAAGAATGGTATACCTTTTAGAATAATTCTGTAGGTATACCTCCTAAATCTTTCAACATTCAAAACAAATTGAATAACATACTTGTTATTTTAAACTTCCTGATTACTCCTCAGTTACATTAGCTTTAATCAATCCAAACCAAATGTAGCTACTGCTTCTTGGCTCCCACCCTCCTGATAAGCATCTTATTAGAGCTCTATCATAAGATATATTTTCTATTTAAGTACTTTTGCTTTGATATCAAAAAAATTATATAGCATTCAGCAAAGAGACATCAATAACTATACTTTCCTCATGGCAGATTGATTCCTTTAACAAATATTTTCTAATTATATTCTACATGCAAGGCACTGACCATGAGACTTAAGAGATCCAAAGATGAATCAGAAAATAGTCCTGCTTCCACAGAAGTTATAGCTAGTGACACAAGACAGAAAGTGAGAGGTGCCTTTAAGTGTATGAAAAGTATTTTTAAAAAAAGAACAAATAGAAGAGATCAGGAGGATAGCTACAAAGTATTCAAAGATCTCAATAGTAAATGCAATAGTAAAATAACAGCTAATCTTGATTTAGGTTTACTTTGTACTAGGTACTGAATTTTACATCGGAGTGAATATTCACAGTCAACTCGCTCAGCATGACCTATTTTCCTCATTTTACAAAGGAAGAGCAAAGCCTTAGAGTACCACTTGCCCAAACTCATATATGTAATAAGTGGTAGAACAAACTCAAATCTGTCAAGTCTAATTATTGGTGTGTGAACCATTGTGATAGTCTTCTACTGGCATTTAAGCCAAATACTGTTTGACCACTGACTGCATGTGGTACCACAGTGAAAAGTGTGAACTGAAACAAATTTGATGTATAAAGGAGACAAAAAGTTAAAATGTGTCATAGTCAGTGCTGTTGTGCATATATATACACACTCACATTGATATAACATATTAATTCAAACATACAAGTAGAAGCAGCACTCCCTAGTAGAGATAAGAATGCCTTCAGAAAATGGGTCATTTAAGCTGAGGTTTGACTGCTTTATTTAATATAATATATACACATATATGTATATATTTATACACTCACACACAAACACACACATATGTATATTTTTTCAATGTGTGTATCTCTGTGTGTGTGTGTGTGTGTGTGTGTGCCATAGCATAGCCCAGAAGTGAACATTATTGGCCTAACAGACAAAAGACATTTTATTTAAGGTAGAAGAAACAATGTATACAAAGGGTTAGATAGCTGAAAGAACAGATTCTTCAGAAAAAGAAAAAAAAAGGAATGTGGTATGGTTCTGGGAAATCTATAAAGAATAAATGTAAAGGAAAAAGTTGGAATGGTGAATTGTAATCAGATTGAGAATATTTAAAAGATTTGGTTTAACATTCATCTCTGTCAAATGGGAGCTATTAGTGATTTTTAAGCTATTATTAGAGGTAACAGTGAGATCTAATGAGAGCCTGAAATTGGTCAGTGTAAGCTTGGCCTAAAGTATTATACAGAAATGAGAAATATTGTACAGGTAGAAGTCAGAATGCTTGCTGATGGACTGGAGGTAGAGAGGAGCCAGGAAATGAGATTAAACCAGTGGGGGGATGCTGAAATTTTTAGTACAGTTCAACTCATAGTTGGTGATGCCCTTCCTATGCAAAGAACATGCAGAAGGAGGACCACATATGGTAGTGAGAAGAGGGATAGCAGGGTGGGAGCCAAGAAGCAGCAACTGAGTTTGGTTTGGATTGATTGAACCTAATGTATCTAAGGAAAAATCAGGAAGTTCAAAAATAACAAGTATGTTATTTTATTTGCTTTGAATGCTGAAGGATTAAGGATGTATAACTACAGAATTATTGTAAAAGGTATAACATTCTTAAGCAGTTTATGAGTAGGTATTTTTGGTAAAAATTAATAACATTTTGTGATTCAAAACCAATGTTCAAATTAGTGTTTCCTCTCAAGTAAAGATCACATTTATACATGTGTTTTCTTTGTTAATACATCTATGTAATAGAGCACAATTTATTTCTTTTTCACGGGGTTGAAAAGTTAGCACAACTATATCAGAGTTTATTTTAAAGCCTCTTTGGGGGAGTTATAATCATTGTATTATTAGCAATAATGAGGAAAATGACAAAACCATTTGTAGGGTAACATTTATTTTACAAAAGATTTTAAAAAGAAAGGAAAATAAAAATAAAAAAGGAAACTTCA
Source organism: Alouatta palliata (assembly GCA_004027835.1). Lineage (NCBI taxonomy): Eukaryota > Metazoa > Chordata > Mammalia > Primates > Atelidae > Alouatta > Alouatta palliata. The sequence continues at coordinate 22,357 of PVKV010025869.1, read as the reverse complement.
ATTATAACATAAATCCCAGTCCTGCTTATTTTGTCCTCTCATGCCTTCTATAATTCAGAATTTAGTATATAATTTTTCAAAATAATAAAAGGAACATTTGGCTTTTCTTTAGTTTCTTTAATTTTCTACATAGATGTTATCCTGTAATTTTTTGCACCATGATTTAAATTAAGAGTAAATTTTGACAAATTCTAACAAAAACCCAGCCCTGTAAGGGTCTTTGTAATTCAAACTATGATGGTATGTCTCTATTATTATCACTCTGGCATGTCTCCATTATTACATTGCTGTTTCCACACTGAGTTGTATTTTACTCTTTAGAATCTCTCAGAATTATATTGGATTTTTACTTTACAAAAAGTAAATAGGTATGTTGAACTTAGAAATTATTAGTATTCCATTGTAGTCATTGTTTGACATTCTTATGCAAAATCAAACACTGAACTTTCATATTTAAAATGTTTCTTTCCTCTTTCCTTTTTATTTTTTGCAAAAGTTTTGAATAGCCTGATCAATAGATCAATCTACCTGTCATTTTTCTTATTCATATTTTATCATGTGCTGGGTATATTATCTTAATGATTTTGAAATAAAGATTTCTCTCTAGTTCCTAAAAATACAAGAGTCAAGTTAAAGTGGTTTTAACCTGCCAAAGCTCTGGATTTTTTGCCCTTTGTGAACACAACTTGACATAATGACCTTAGTAGGTGGAAATGTGAGATTTGAGTATTTTTATCCAGCAATTCTAGAACATTTTCACTCTGTTTCAGGAAAAGTGAGCCTTCAAAACTGTTAAATGTTAAAATGTATCTGATTGAGAAGTTAAAGTTCACATTACTGAACTTTAATGGGTTTGAAAGTTCTTAGGACATCACTAATTACTCCACTAATATTTCTGCATCCGTGGTATTCATTTAGGCAGCAGAGGGGAACAGTTATTTAAGCTATTAGAAAATTAATGGTCTCCCCTACTCCCCTATATGATAGTGGCAATTATATGGTGATTTTCTTTTAATGTTGTACACCTGTATGCATTAAAATTTTGAGATGAGGTCTTAGAAATGGGTAAGTGGTTGCCTGAATCTAAGCTTCCATTTAAAATATAATTACAGCAAGTATAATTACAATATTCATTTCTGACTTTTATTCTTTTAAAGCAACTCGACATAACTTTTTCTGATTTTGTTCACTAAGGGAAACTCATAAAAGTCAGTGAATCAAACCTTCCAGAGTTACCTCTCCCAGATATTAATGACTTTGTTGTGAACTCAGCATAAATGTTTGATTATAAAGAAGCTGGTGGAGAAAGTAATATAGTATTGATTGTTTGGTAAATTGTATTCGTTTAGAGTTTCCATGGTGAGTCAGTTTTAAATTTTAGGCATTAATTTAACCTAACTTGTATTATAGAATATATTTATGAATTCTATAAGCCTTTTCAAAAATATCTCTGTGAATTTTCCCAACATACTAAGAAAACAATACTTATTATAATTACACTATGTGGTTCTGTAGTTTCTATATGATATGTGGGTTCTAGGTGTGAGTTGTTACCCTTTTTGCAGTTTAGTGAGCTTTTTAATACCTGTGGATAACAATCGTTTATCAGTTCTGGAAAATTCTGTTCTGTTCTTTTTTCCTCTCATTCTGAAACTCTGATTAGATGTTTGCCAAAATTTTCATTCTAAACTCCATGTCTCAAACATTTTTTTTGTTCCAGAATTTTTATCTTTGTAGCTCTGTGAAACATTCTGGGTCATTTCCTTTGCCCCATCATTTCATTTATAATTCCCTGCTCAGCTGTGCTTAACCTGCTGACAATCCCATCTTGGAGTATTTAATTCTATTATTTTTATTTCTAAAAGATACTTTTTATTTCTCTTCCATGAGTCTTATTTTTTATTCCACATTTTAAAGCTCTTTATTGTAGAAACATATTAAACATACCTGCTTTATATTCAGTGTCTACTAATTCAAATATTATAGTTATGTTATGAACTTGATTTTTTTATCTCAGGACTTTTTTATGATTGTTTCTTTGATCTGATAATTATTTTCTAACTTTTCATCTTTTTTGGACTTTATATGTTAGAACTGTTTGAGGCATGGCTTGGAGGTGGGGTTTTTGAAAAAGTACTTGCTTCTGTCAGGAGTCTAGGCCATTGTCAGTCACAGATGATTTTTCTTAAATTCTCAGGTTGTTATTTGTCCATTCAGGTAGAGTTTAGGATTATTAGACTTTACTGACCCAGAATATCATGATTTCTCCTTGAATTGGGAAACTAGTAGCCTGCAAATAGGGGCTGCAAACTACAGTGAGGGCCTGTATTTGGTCCTAGATTCTCAAAGAAGTTTTCGCTTCACTGCTCTCAATAGCAAAGTTTAAGTTGACAGTTTTCTTTGCAGTTTGGGGTGATAGTAGCAGTGGTAGCAGGGGAAAAAATAAATTTCTCCTTTACTCTTAGGGTGAGAATTTAACTTTCTGGGGAGGGGAATCTTAATAGGCTAACTTTCATGAGTAGGCGTGAGGCCTTGCCTCCTATTCTGTGAGCCACGGAACACCAGACAAGTTAAATTTTAAGTTTACCCAAGTCAGAAAAAATAAAATCTAAATGAAAGCCACCATCAGTACTATGATTTTTGTATTCTTACCTTTACTTGTCCATTCAGACTTCCGCAACGGAATACCATAGACTTGGAAGCTTATATACAAGACAAATTTATTTCTCATAGTTCTGGAGGCAGAGAATCCCAGGATCAAGGTTCTAGTAGATGAAGTGTCTAGTGAGGCCTTCCTGGTTTATGGATGGCTGTCTTTCTACTGTGTCCTCTCATGGCAGAACGGGACAAAGAAAGTCTCTGGGGGCTTTTTTTAAAAAGGAACCAATCCCTTTCATGAAGTCTCTGCCATCATGTCCTAATTGCCTTGCAAAGGCCCAGCCTTCAAATGACATTGCATTGGGTATTACATTTCAACATATAAATTTAGTGACACATAATAAGTCTATAGCACTTGGTTTGTGACTGGCTTATTTACTGTTTTTGCATTTTCTTGATGCATCTAGGAAGATTTCTTAGAATATTTCCCCCAACATTTGCTGTTTTATTTGTAAACTGCAGTTTTATCTCTGATACTTAGTCTGACACGTGAAGTGTAGTGGTTTTAACGTGAGACCTACCCACTGTGCTATCCACCATGTGTGTGATTATGAGCAAGTTACTAATCTCTCTGTGCCTCCATTTCTTGGCCTGTAAAATAATAATGGAACCTACTCAATAAAAAGGATGTCATGAGATAATGTGACAATATACGTTTTTACATAGCACCTGGCAAATTGTAGGCGTACAATCAATGTTAGCAAACAGCGGAAGCAGCAACAATATTATGCAAACAACATAAATGGACTTGATAATTTAAAGAAAACCAGACTGGTTGTTGATCTGAAAGGGAGTCCAGCCTCAGTCACTGATTTTAGTGAATTCAATCACGTGGTAGGTGCAGAGATCTGGCTGCAGTTAAGGCATGATTATAAAGTAAGGAGTTATAGATGGTGATTCTATAGACATTTTCTGAGGAACTTAACTGTGAAAAATAGGTATAGAAGTTTAGGGGCTAGTGTCGCAAGTGTGGACTGAGTAAAAGAAAAGTTTCATTTCATTTTAATGAGAGAGACATAATGTGTTTTATAGTCTGTGGAGGAGAAGGTGAAAAGGACAGAGATAAATAGAACCGATGAAGCATTAAATGCAGAAGGGATGGGAGTGATTCTGATCAAGGCATTAGTGCCTTCAGTGAGAGAGACGTGTCGGCTGCTTCTCTGAGATTTGAAGAAAGTAGTAAAAGTAAGTACAGATATAGGTACTTTTTTAGTTATATGATGAAAAGTTGAGAGATCTCTCACTTGATATTTTATGTGAATTAGAGCTCCTTATCTCTGGAAAAGACTGAAGGAATCTGTAAACTAATGAAAAAGGTGACTTCTGGAGTGAGAAAGAGAACTTACTACATATAGCAAGGATTTCCTAAATAGACCAAAGGCACAGTCGAACTCAGAGACCATGGATTTACAATAACACTAGTCTGACTGATTATTTAATTTCTCTCAGCCCTCTTCAGTCACCAGGGGTAAACTGGTGATTTAGTTTGGTCCAAGAGGAGAAAGGTCCAGATGTTGTGGAAGGAGAGAGAAATGAGAACAATGTGATCAACTCTGACTTCTATGATAAAGCAGGAAGGGACATAAATCCTGAAGTAAAGGGGAAACAAAAGGCAGTTTGCAGAACTGAAAATTCACTGGTATCAAAGAAGAGGTTTTAACTAAGTATGATGACAAAAGTTGTGGTCAGAATTTAGACATGAAAGTTTAATGTATAAATTAAGTATGGACTGTTTCTTTAGGAGGATTATCTCCCTAAGGCAAAAGACTAAACTGTGACTATAGAATAAAATCGATGCATTGAGACCATTCAAAGACTGATGAAAGTTAGTTATTCATGCCTAATAATTTGAAGATAAGTTGCTGGATGTGTCATCTCAATGAACACTGAAATTTGTAAGGAAGAAGGAAGTTAAAGTAGAAGGGGCAGACTGAGAGCAAGATACCAACATCCTCATATGTTCAGCAACAAGGAGGAGTAGAGTGTACACTGTATAAAAGTGCACGGATTCCAACTGAGGAAAGGGTTTTGCAAAATTCCTTCAAAAATGAACTGGAGGAATAAAGTAGAGCTGGAAAGGAAAATAGAATTATAAGAGCAAAGTGCTTGCATCTTGAGTTCCATAAGAGAAAAATGATTAATGCACTTTTTTGTTAAGGGAGTTATAATTGTGCGATAATATATCTGAAGTCATAAGGGTCTAAATTGAATGCATATATTTACATATTTATGGGTAAACATAATATGAAACATGTTAAACCTTCTGAATTACTATTATAAGAATTAAAATAACTATAATAGTTACACTGGACTTGGCTATATTTATTTATATGTATGGATATATATAAATAAGGATATATATGTATGTATCTTATGTATATACCCACACATATTTAAGAATATATATACAATTTTAAAATACTATTTTGGGGCATCCTTGTTCTCATTTTAAGAATAAAGAAATCTGAAATTCTAAGTGATTGATTTTTCAAAGTCACACCTGACATTGGAGTGCACCTCACTCCAAAACATAACACAAAAAAACAAAAAGCAAAAAAATAAGTTTAAAATTATTAAAAACCAAATAGATACAGTACACTCTGTGCTGAAACTCTCACTTACTTTTTACATCTTGACCCAGATTTGAAACTGTGCTCTGAATTTTATTATTGGTATCTCTGGTGTGACTCAGTGTGGATTTAAATATATCATATATTTTAATCAATTTTATAGAAAGAGCATGTGGTGGTTATCTATGTATGGTGATACTGCCTATGCTCCACATCAATCACAGCCACATCTTATAGGATAGGTCTGGGTTTTAAAATATGTATTTGTTATAAATTGAGTAGTCTAAAAATTAAAACTCCCTTCTATTGCTCTTAGGTATGGCACCCATTGGAATGATTGGTATCATTCACTGTTTAAATTACTAGTATTCAACTGAATATACTTGAGGGAGAGGGGAGATTTGAAAAAATATGCTAATGATCCTGGCAACCATCCTTGATGAATATCTCCTGAAATAAGTTCTCTAAGATCCCAGCGACTATCATATTCACTCAAATAAATAAAAATTAGTCCTTACTCTATAGCATACGTAGACAGTAGGGTTTTATATATATTTTTAAGTTCTAGGAAACAAAATTAAAAAAAAACTTTTATCTCATTCTTGACTGTATTCTGCAAATATTGGGACATTTATATTAAAAAATCACAAAAGAAAATAGTTACGTCCGAGTTACATTGTCTAGTTCCACATCAAAACTTTTGCATTAAATGATAATTTGTTTCAGGAAAGGCACATTTAACAAAGCACTTTAAGCTTTTAATATGGAATATGACTATTTCTAAGTTATCGTAATTTAATGAATTAGGAATATTGCAAAGTGAAAGTAGCTGTTTACAGAAATTGGAAATTAATCAGTAAGAACTGTGTAAAGTAGCTTAATATACCAAGCAATCACTGATTTTATGGTGACCATCTTTTCTTTTCCAAATGTGATTGTGTTGTTATGCAGTATTTATTTTAAAGTAGGCCAGGCGCAGTGGCTCACACCTGTAATCCCAGCACTTTGGCAGGCTGATGCAAGGTCAGGAATTTGAAACCAGCCTGGCCAAATAGTGAAACCCCATCTCTACTAAAAGTACAAAAAATTAGTCGGGCGTGGTGGTGGGCACCTGTAATCCCAGCTACTCAGGAGGCTGTGGCAGGAGAATTGCCTGAACCCGGGAGACAGAGGTTGCAGTGAGCCGAGTTCATGCCATTGCACTGCAGCGCAGGTGACAGTGTGAGATTCCATCTCAAAAAAAAAAAAAGGCATAACTAATCAACAGTGTTAGATTAGGAAAGTAATTTTCCTGAAAAAGGTCTCAGATTGTAACTCCAAGTAGATGAAGTGCATTCTGGAATGTGGGCTTTTTTTTTTTTTTTTTCCAAGAGAGAGTTTCAAGAGATACAACTATGTTGTTCAGGCTGGTCTCAAGCTCCTGGGGTCAGGTGATCCTCCACCCTTGGCTTCCCAAAGTGCTGGGATTACAGGTTTGAGCTACCATGCCTGGCTTGTTTTGTTTCTTGATGCAAATGGTGATCATGTGGATATGTGTATTTTGCAAAATTCTATTGAGCTTTACATTTATAATTTGTACACTTCTTTGCATGTTTGTTATTCCTTTATAAAGTTTACATTAATAGTAAAAGGTTTGTTTCAGAAAAAATATCTATGTTAATAAGAAGATAGAAAGTAACATGTAACCAAATCTGACTAATTTGACAATAGTTCCAAATTCTTCATTCTGTGTGGAAGAAATGTCTTGGACACCTTGATTCAGACTTTGACTTATTTTAGTTGGGGATATGCTTTTTCTTTTGTATGCTATCCTTTGTTAAATGATTATAAACCTGTGGTTCAAAGTTAAAGTACAAAAAAATTTGATACTATTTTTCTTTCTTTGTTCTTTTTCTTTTACCTTTAAGTGAGAATGTGACCTAACATTGATATCTAATTACCATTACTCTAATACCAAAACTGAGCTCTGCCATGCTGTAAGGCATGTAAACTATCTAAAAAGATTAGCTGGTAGTTTGAGCTTGTCTTCTTCTGAAGATAATTTTAGGCTGGGCACAGTGACACCTGTCTGTAATCCCAGCACTTTGGTAGGCAAAGATGGTAGGATTGGTTGAGTCCAGGAGTTCGAAACCAGCCTGGGCAACATAGCAAGACCCTGGGTCTACAAAAATTTAGCCAAGCATGGTGGAGTGCCTATACTCCCAGCTACTTGGAAGCTAATATAGGAGGATGGCCTGAACCCGGCAGACTAAGGTTCAGTGAGCTGAGTTTACGCCACCGCACTCCAGCCTGGGTGACAGAGTAAGACCCAGTCTCAAAAAAAAAAAAAAAAAACAAGAAAAGAATATTAACTCTAGAAAATTCGTGAAATACCTGATTCTGAAGTGAAATTATCTGGGTTGTTTAGTTTAAATTTGCTTTTCTAACAAGTAGATATAATTATCTGGAAATGCTTTAAATGTTTCAGAATATATATAGAGAGAATTTGAAGCTAAATCAAATTCATGGTGTACCTTAATACACATTCGCAATTATTTACTATTTTCATCATTTGTTTCTCAACTTTACCACTAATTATGTAGTCTTTCACTATGTAACTTAAATTAAAATGAGCTTAAATTGAAATTTCAATTTTTTGGTTACTTCAACCTCTTTTCAGCTATTCATTTGTCATATTTGGCTAGTACCTACTGACAGAGCTGATTAAGAACATTTCTGTATTTCAGAAAGTTTTATTGGACAGCACTAATTTATATAATTAAAACAATGTATTCCTCAGAGTTTTTTTTATTGTTAGATAAGACTATTTTTGTACAATTCTTAGCAATTCTTAGAAATGGCAGATCATAAATGCACACTCATATGTAATAGCATAGATACAATTAAGAATAATCAGATCATAAAATAATTATTGTTATAATAAATAAATATATATATAACTTAAATATCTAGTATCATGAATAAGGCATATATAGTCTTTTATCAAGTCTCTAAAACTCTCCTATACACCATTTCTTTTCCAAGTATTTGACTATGAAATAATTCTGAAATTGACATTCTGAAAAAATTTCCCTAATTAGACACCTTAAAGCCAGCCTAATACATGATTCTCATAGCTGTATTTAAAAACAAACGAATAAAAATCTAAACAATTTGTGAGTCCGTTTTAATTCTAAATTGTAGGAAACTTTAATATGTGTATCATAAATACCTATCACCAGGAACAAATATGCTTAATCAGGATACAGGATGATTAAAAAGGAAGTTGGATAGTATTCTCTCTCTCTCTAATTATGTTATGGCATTAATTAATTAGGATCTTTTTATGCATCTCTAAATTGGTTCTAACTCTGAACTTTATTTTATTTCATTTGAGATATTTTACTACATTCTTTTATATTTATCCCCTTCAGGCTATATGCTAGATCAAAAATACAATCACATTGTACACCTATTACAGCAAGACAGACATTAGGTAAACAACCAGTCCCATCCTTCAACCAATTTGGATCAAAACACAGAGTTGAACTAAACAAACATATAAACCAAAAATCTTGATTCATTGACCCTGTGATTCTCTATGTCTTTTTTTAAAAAAAATATATGTATTTTTAAATTGACAAATAATAGTAGGATTTACTTATTGGGTACATAGATGTTTCTATATGTATGATGCATAGAAATCAAATCAGGGTAATTAGCACATCATCTCAAACAGCACTTCTTTGTATTGGGAAATTTCAATATCCTTCTAGCTATTTGGAACTATGTTATTATTAACTATAGTTATTCTACAGTGGTATAGAACACTAGAACATATTCCTCCAATCTAGGACATTATGTTACATGAAACAGGCTAAGAACAGAAAGTTAAACACCACATGTTCTTACTCATATGTAGAATCTGAAAGAAAGATGATCTCATAAAAATGTAGAATACAAGATACTGGAGGCTGGAAGGGGTCAAAGGAAAGGAGGGATAAGGAGAAATTTATTAAACGATACAAAATTATACCTATGTCCTTTTGATTCACAGTTCAGTTGTTTCTATCATTCTAATAACCATTCAAAACTGTGGATACAAAGTCTATTAATCTACATAACTATATCAAAAAAATAGAGATTTTGGAGGGCTTTATTGTGTTATTATTACATAAGAAACATCATTCTTAAAAACAACAATAAGCCATGTCATAAAGGTTATTTTTTTCCTGCTTAATTATAATCTCTTTTTTTTTTTTTTCTCTTCCTAGGCTACTGATAAAGATACTGGCAATTTTAGTGTCATGGCCTACAGACTCATAATACCACCAATTAAAGAGGGAAAAGAAGGATTTGTAGTGGAAACATATACAGGGCTTATCAAAACTGCGATGCTCTTCCATAATATGAGGAGATCTTACTTCAAGTTTCAAGTTATTGCAACTGACAACTATGGGAAGGGACTAAGCGGCAAAGCCGATGTACTTGTAAGTATATAAAACTTCAGGAAAGGGAAGTGGCTGTAATACTAGTCAGGGGTCACTGTTTTCAGCTTATGGAACTTGTAAGATTAATTTAAAACAGGTTTTCAAAAACATAAATATGACTAATTTTCAACCAGACTGTTAGTCACTATAGTTTAGGAAATATGTAAATACATGATTCATGTATATGTACTTTATGGGTGTTTTTCTTGACCTTCGAGAAATACATTATAGTATTTGGAAGAATATGATTGTAACAGCAATGGTATAAGGATTGGATTTCTGTTTGGTCTGCAAATCTCATTTTTAATATAGTGGTGTCTGGTGCTACATCAAATTTTAAAATGCTTCACAGAATTGTAGTATGGAAATTAAACTATGAAATTATTTGTTTAAATTATTTTCAGCATTTTATAATTGACAAAACAAAGAAAATGTTTGGGGGCAAATTTTGTTCCAATAATATTGATTTCTGTGTTCTATCAAAATCCCCAGTGATGACATTGATTAGCCTTGACTAAAGTTATATTTGGCTTTAGTCAATAGTATCACTGTTCTGTTTCACTTAGGCTGTGCAGAAGTTCAGTGATAGATCATTTCAAAAAGAAGTTTGATATGAACTTTTACTGAAAATATTTAACACCAGTGCATGTATCCTGCGGACTCTTTACCAACTTGAAAGCACGGGTTGTTTGGACTTTTGTCTGATGAATCTAGTACAAAGTATATTTATTGGAAATCTTTGTCACATAAAGACAGATGAAGAATAAGTTGTCTTTTGTCCTTTACATCATAAATTTTCATTTTTTCACAGTTCTCATTTAGTTCCCTAGACAAGCTTAACCTTCATATACATGCAGGCATCAGTGATCAAATATTTTTCTTCTTAGATAATAGTGAAGAGCAATCCCCATGACTGCAACCGAAACAGTCCTCCAGGAGCATTCTCATTTTTAACAGTAAAGCTGCAATAGAGTCAATGAAGGCCACTCTAAGCCAGGAAGCTTTTGACATAAGAGATACAGAGTTTGACATAAATTTTTGACCAAATTAAGATGTGTAAACCTTATAGAACATAATGTTATTCTTTGTTCTGTATTTAAGATATGCACATTCTGGTGCTTAAAAGCTAAACAATAAGGCTGGGCGAGGTGGCTCATGCTTGTAATCCCAGCACTTTGGGAGGTCAAGGTGGGCAGATCACTTGAGGTCAGGAGTTTGAGACTAGCCTGGCCAACATGGTAAAACTCCATTTCTACTAAAAATACAAAAAGTAGCCAGTTGTGGTGGTACGTGCCTGTAATGCCAGCTACTTGGGAGACTGAGGCAGGGGAATAGCTTGAACCTGGTAAGTGGATGTTGCAGTGAGCTGAGATTAAGCCACTGCACACCAGCCTGGGTGATAGAGACTCTGCCGCAAAAAATAAAAAATAAAATAAAAACTAAACAATAAAATCACTACTCTAAACATAATTAAAATACTATAAAAATCAACACACAAAAATTAAATATATATAATCTTTATGTATGATTTTAATATATAATCTTTAAATATATCAAATCCAGTTCTATATATATATAATATGTATATATTATTATGTACCTATTAATGTATATATGAGATATAAAGTTTGTTTTTAATATTTGGATTCCATATCTATTGTGTGGAAATTCAAGAATATGCCTTTTAATATCATTCAAAATGTATTTACAAAGAAGTAAATTTAATTCAAAGGAATCATAATTTGTTATATAATATAGCATTCTGATGCAAACTAAGAATATCTGTTACACCAGCCCAGCCAAATGATATTTATGATAAGCTCTGCAGTCCTTTTAGTCAAGAGAAAGGAGATATGAGAGAAATAAGAGGTTTATGCAGAGGGTATGAGTGCCAAAACCAAGAAGGAAGACAGATGATGACAGGTCTGAGTATGTTACAAATGTGTACTCAGCCCAAAAGAGTGTGAGAGGAAAAGTGAATGAGGAAAGGAGCTGGAGATGGAAGTAGATGGCCCATATAAAAGATATAAGCCATATCAAAAGATACCAAAATTTTTTTCTAGAAGCACTGGGAAGCCATTGGAATTTTTATGAGTACATGAAGAGAAAATGTTAAATTTAGCTAACACCTTCTTGTTGAATGAAAATCTGGTTTTCTTCTGAGAACACTATTTCTACTGCCACCTTCTCAAGTAACAGCTTTTGTTTGTTTGTATTATTTCCTATTTTTATTTGCCATAGTCTTCAAACTATCCACTGACAGGGTAGGATCCTTAGTCTATTAAATTGTCCTAAATCCTTCCTCATTCCTAAAAATCCAGCTTTCATTCTCATTGTCTGACACTATCATTCACTGCCTGTTGTAATTTTCCAAACCTTGGGTCATTCTCCATCGTTGCTTCAGAGCTAAAAGCTCCTAAGTTTTGCAACTGTCTCCGACAATTCTCCTGTCCTAAATATTTGGCCATTTTATTCTATGCAGAGATGATTCCTCCAATATTCTGAACTCGCAATTTTTTTAATGCCTTTCTTCCAATGACTTTGCCCTCCATCTTATTCCAACCACTTAGAACTGTAGTTATTTATGCTATTATCTTTATAACCTCCATTTTAAATCTCCCACTCTGACTATAACATTTAATTAACATTTCCCATTAAATTCAAAATTCTTTTGTTCCTACTAGGACCTCCAGTCTGATTAGCCTACTATTTTTTTTAACATCCATCCTGTTCTCTCTTGAGAACCCTTCATATTCTCTCTTTCTTGCTTACTGGATTTATAATGCATTACCAATTATAATAAGCACTCCATCATATAAAATTTTACTTTCTTGCTTTTTTTCCGTTATACTCACTTCACAAAATCTCAACTTTGGTTAATTCCAACTGTCTTCTTTCCCCAGACCCATACCCAGGCTGATTATATCTGGAAAAAATACATAATTCTATAATTAGTATCACTTTTTTTTGTTGTTGTTAAGAAACAAGGTCTCGTTCTGTCACCCAGGTCAAAGTACAGTGTTGTAATCATAGTTTATTGCAACCTCAAAATCCTGGGCTCAAGCAATTCTCCCACCTCAGCCTTCCTAGCATTTAGGAGAGCAGGCACATACCACTATGCGTAGCTATAGTATTGTATGAAGGAAGTCTTTGAGTGTGAATTGTCCAGGTCCTTGGTGTTTTGAACAAAGAATTGAACAAAACACACAAATCAACAAAGGAACGAAACAAACCAAGCAAGGAAAGTGGGGATTTATTAAAGCAAGAAAGTTCTCCACGGGGGGGAATGGACTCAAGCAAGTGACTCAAGGGCCTGGTTACAGAGTTTTCTGGGTTTTAATACACATACCTATAAAAAAATGAATGGCAACATGAAATTACTCCCTACTGTAGATTGTATTGAGCTACGGTACTAAACATGCCTGATCCAGAATGTTCAACTTATGATTCCGGTACAAATGCATTATAATATTTTAATAGTGTGTAAATGTATGTGCATGATAATGTATGACTTTTTAGAATTTTTGTATCATTATTGGATAATAGTAAAGAGCACAAGTTCTGGGGTAAGACAGACTGCATTTAATTAGGATTAAGCTATTAAACATATCTTCAATTTATGTTTTTTTTAATTTTAAAATTGAAATGATTTTAATAAGAACCTGATACTGTTATTAGATTTCAATGAGTTAAACCTGTAAAATATTGAGGAAAAGAATAAATGCCATGTTGTAAACACAGAATAAATATTTTTATTTTTTTCTTGTTTTCAAATATAAGAACGTAGAAGAAATTCAGTAAATGCTGAGTGAATGAGGCATGTTTATCAATAGCTGTTAAATTAGCTCATTTAACCCATAGGTAAACTTCTAAATAGATCTCTCCACTTACACAAATTTAAAGTTTGTTAAAGCAGACAAGAAAACTCTTAAGTGATGATCTCATGGAATGAATTATTCTAACCAATAGTTAGAATAAATAAATGATTTCTCAAGACTTGTAAAACATAAAACATGTATTTTTATGTATCTTGAGTGTTCCTTAACTATCAAATTAAAAAACAAACAAAAATGTCACCTTTGATCTCTCAGTAAATAACCAATAAAACAAACACAAAACCAAAAACAATTGAAATCACTCAGGATTCTTAACCTCTAGGTAAACAACACATAGTTTCTCATGCTCAGTCTGCCCCAGTTAGTCTCTAGCCCCTTGTGTAGACTGTATAAATTTTTAAGTATTTGTTCTGAATTTAAAAATGAGAAACCACTGTGTCTTTGCATAGTAGGGAAGAGGTAATGTGGGGGTTTTCTGAGGATGGACATTTCAGTGAGTAAAAAAAAATGAATTATGTTTTTTCTTCTTTCAGGTCTCTGTGGTCAATCAGCTGGATATGCAAGTCATTGTTTCCAATGTGCCTCCTACTCTAGTGGAAAAAAAGATAGAAGATCTTACAGAGTAATTGCTTTTGTTTCCTTATATATTTATGTTATATGACTATCATTTTTAACTTTTTTTGGTTTTTAAATTTGATTTTACATTCAGGAGATACATATGCAGTTATATTACATGGATATATTGAATAATGGTAAGCTTTAGACTTCTAATATGCCGGCCACTCAAACAGTCAGCATTATAGCCAGTAGGTAATTTATCAGCCCTCACACCCCTTTCATGCTCCCTCTTTTTGGAATCCTATTATTTTCTATCTTTATGTCCGTGTGTATCCATTGTTGACTCTCGTTTATAAGTAATAACATGTATTATTGGAACAATTATAATTTTAATCTGAGTGGATCATTTTAATCATTTCAATGTTCAGATACAACATATATTTTTAAAAATGTTTTAATAATACAGCTTATTTTTTTTTTCAAAGTATGTGGTCTGGTTGGAAATGTGAGGACTTTGAGAGTATCTTCAAAGAAGGATAAAAATTAGATCTGAGAAGATTTTTTTTTTTTTTTTTTTTTGAGACGGAGTTTCGCTCTTGTTACCCAGGTTGGAGTGCAATGGCGCGATCTCGGCTCACCACAACCTCCGCCTCCTGGGTTCAAGCAATTCTCCTGCCTCAGCCTCCCAAGTAGCTGGGACTACAGGCACGTGCCACCATGCCCAGCTAATTTTTGTATTTTTAGTAGAGACGGGGTTTCACCATGAGATCTGAGAAGATTTTATTCAGAATGCTTTGATGTATCAAAACCTCAAAATGCTGCATATGAGAAATTATAACATTCATGGATTGAATATATACTTTGATTTAGTGGCTCCAATTTACCTAAAAAGAAATCTGGCCAGTCCAGAAAATATGTCATTTCTCAAAGCAATGATTATAGATACTTAGAGCTTACTTTTTTAAAACCAAATTGACTAATATTAAGCAATATATATCTTTTAAATTATTGCAAATTACGCGGCATGCCCCTCTGCCTCCTAAACAGTGTAGATTCATCATGGTTGAGCATGTTATAGTTAACTCCAATCTAGTTGTGATTATTAACTAAACTGTAGTTCTCATATTTTGATAGTATAGAGGATTATGAAAATATCTTTACTATTTTACCCTTAATTACCCTAATTTAGCTGCCATCATTTAAAAAAATTGTTTTTGATTACATGAATAATTCTTTAATGGTGAATTCTGAGATTTGGTGCACTCATCACCCAAGCAGTGTACACTGTAACAAGTGTATAGTCTTTTGTCCCTCCCTCCCATCCCATCCTTTCCCCTGAGTCCGCAAAGTCCATTGCATCATTCTTACGCTTTTGAGTCCTCGTAGCGTAGCTCCCACTTATAGGTGAAAACATATGATATTTGTTTTTTTTCATTCCAGAGTTACTTCACTAAGAATAATGGCCTCTAATTCCATTCAGGCTACTGTAAATGCCATTATTTTGTTCCTTATGGCTGAAAAATATTTTATTACATATATATGTGTGTGTGTGTGTGTGTGTGTGTGTGTGTGTGTGTGTGTATATATATATATATATCTCATTTTCTTTTTTTTTTCACTTTAAGTTCTGGGATATATGTGCAGAGCATGCATGTTGGTTACATAGGTATACATGTGCCATTTGTGGTTTGCTGCACCTATCAATCTGTCATCTAGGTTTTAAGCCCTGCCTACATTAGGTTGTTCTTCTGTGTCTTCTATTGATTTCAGTTTGACGCAGGTCACTTATCATCTCTGTCAATTTGCCTCTCTAGCAAAATATCCTCCCTTCTAACTTTCCAGCAGAAGCTTCAAATTGATAACTAAACTTTTAGTAATTATATGCCAAATAAAATACAATAGGCACGATTAAAGCATAAGTGATTTTCCTATGAGAAAAGTGTATGAAATTCGTAACAGTTATTTCAGGATAGTTCACAAATTTAACCTTTTAGTGTCACATGAATTGTTTTATGGGAGTGATGGCTATCAACATTTATGAATGGAACATCATTTGTGCAGTGCCTTGTTTATTTCTGTAGAAGTAGTTTATTTACACTGAGCCCTTTCAAAATAATAACTGATTATACTTTAAAAATAATTAGAATTATGCCTAACTTTTACCTGCTTTAATGAAAGCCTGTTGAGACAGGCTTTCTCAGACTACATTATCTATCACATAAGAGATGATACCCCCTTCAACTTTTAACCCAGTATTCTGCTTTATTATTTTTTACAAAACATTAGCTAATGTTATTATAATATGTCAATTCCGCATTATAACATAATTTTTATAAATGTATGAAACTTGTGTTTTATTGCTATAAATCTAGTTTTATAGTAGACACTTGATCCATTTTTATTGAAAAGACATTTTACAAGCATATCATGATGCCATTTTCTCTATACTGAGACAAAATTTATCAGACTGAAAAAGAAAATAGCAAAAGTAAGTATAGTTTTGCAGGAACTTATAAGATGTTAATGCCTCTTAAGTAGGTATGATGATATGAATAGGAAAAATCAGACAATTTTGAGGTCTTGAGAGAATTATATCATTGTGAAGGAAGCGTTGACTTCCTAAAACATTGGGTTTAAAACACGAAATGGGGCAAATAATTTAATCTTGTCAACCTCAGTTTCACTGTTTGTTGATAAGAGCTAATAAAAAATATAGAATTATTTCAAAAACTAAATTATGTATGTATTTAGGACAATAGAAAGTATGACTTTTCAGTAAATGGTAAACATTCCATATAAATGGAGCTAGCAGCTCAAAGTCAGTAGACAGGTAGAGAGTTGCCAGTTTTGCACATTTTATTAAAAGACCATAGTTTGATAACGGGGAATGCAGATTATGGATTCAGACACATAGCTTTCAATCCTGTTACAGCTCTGGAACCTCTGGGCACGATATTTAACACTGAGAGCCACCTTTTCTCTTTATGCAAATTAGAATAAAGACATCTGTCTATCTAGTGATGATTTTGAATGAATTAAATATAAATTTGCCAGTATAGTAAGTGGCACAACCTTGCCTCATTCCTTTTGTTGTGATTAAAAAAAAAAAATCAGTATAAATGTTACCATCTTAAGCATTTTAAAGTGTACGGTTCAGTAGTTTTAAGTCTATTGACATTGTTTCAAAATAGATTTTCAGAACTTTTTCATTTTGCACAATTGAAATTCTATACCCATTAAACAATTTTCCATTCTCACCTTACCCCTAGACTCTGGTAACACTCTTTTGTCTTTTTACATGTATAAATCTGACCACTTTAAATACATCATGAAGGTAGAAATTTGCGGTATTTCTCATTGTGATTGGATTATTTCTCTTACCATGATGTCCTCATGCTTCATCCATGTTACAGCATAACGTGGTGGAATTTCTTTCCTTCATCAAGCTGAATAGTACTCAGTGCACACCACATTCTGTTTATGTGTTCATCTCTCAACAGACATTTGGGTTGCTTTCCCCTCTTGGATATTGTGAATAATACTGCTATGAACATAAATATTAAAATATGTCTCTCATATCCTTTTAATTTTTTTGGATGTATTCTCAGAAGTGGGATTGCTAAATTATATGGTAATTCTAGTTTAAAGAAAAATTGAGGAAACTCTATATTGTTTTCTGTAACAGTTGCACCATTTTACAATTTTACCGTCGGTGCATAAGGTTTCCCTTTTCTCTACTTCCTCTCAACCCTTGTTATTTTCCGGTTCTTTTTCTCTTTTTATGCATAGTAGCCATACTAATGTATGTGAGATGATATATCATTGTCATTTTGATTTGCATTTCTCTGATGATTAGTGATGATGAGCATCTTTTCAGGTGCTATTGGCCATTGTATATCATCTTTTAAAACATGTCTATTCAAGTCCTTTGTCAATTTTTAATTGGGTTACTTGATTTATTTTAGTTGTTTAGTTGTAGGAGTTGTTTAGATATTGTGACAGTAATCCCTTATCAGTTGTAAGATTTGCAAATATTTTCTGCCATCCCATAGATTGTCTTTTCACCCTGATGATTGTGTCACTACTTGAACAAAAAGTTTTAAAGTCAGAGGTAGTCCATCTGTCTATTTTTGTTTTGGTTGCCTGTGCTATTGGTGTCATATTCAATAAATCATTGCCAAATCCACTGTTACAAAACTCTTCTCATATGTGTTATTCTACATATTTTATGGTTTGGAGGTCTAATATTTACATTTTTAATCCATTTTGAGTTAATTTTTGTATATGGTGTAAGATGAGGGTCCAACCCTATTTTTTTTACATATGGATAATCCATTTCTCCAACACTAGTTGTTTAAGAAATTGTCCGTTTCATGTCTGATTTCTTTTTGTAGATTTTTTTAAACGTGTAAAATTTAGTTTTCTTAAGCAGAATATTTCTGATCCCTTTTTGAAACCCTCGTTAGTAGATAGAAGTGGTAGTGATAAGAACTGTAAGACCCAAGTGAGCACTGTGAAGCCCCAGCACTCCCCCTATCCATGTCTAGGGTGAGTGATGAAAATATACTCATTACTCAGGTAGCCATCAGGGTGCCAAATAGTTAATTAAATAGAAGAATTTATTATTCCAGTGATGAGACCAATAAACACATTCATTCCCTATGACATTCTTAGGTGACAAGTTAAATTATCATCAAAGCCATTTCTTATATTTCCCTTGAGACGTCCCTATCTGATGAAGTAGAAAACTGAACTATCATATGATCATCATTTTTATTTTTATTTTTTGGTAGATCAATATTTTAGGCAAGAATATAAAGTTTCCTTAGCAAGTATGTAATTAGTACAAATGGGGACACTTGATGAAAGCAAAAATAATGATCTGATATATCCATTTTACAATGGATCAGGTTTTACAAAGATCAGTATACTTTGATAGCTAAGACCACAGTACCTGGAAAATGGAATGCCTGTAGTAAATCTTAGCTGTTACAATAATGATGAGGACTCCTCACCTCACTGAATGGGCTGAAATGGCTATATTGAAAGTTTTTTTACTGCCTTTTTAAATGTTAGGCTTATAAAATTGACCAGTTCCCCTAATTAATGAAACATATTCCTTTTTAATTAGATTAATGTATTCAAGAAATTCCACTGAAGATCTGCGTCCAATACAGATACCCTTGAATATCTGTGCTCTGACTTATTTTCAGTTTATCTTAGAATTAACCTCTTTGTAAGCCTTGTGCCTTTTTAAATTATTATTTTTTTTAATTAAGGCATACAAGAAACAGCTGTGAGAATAGCAGTAGGGACACATTACTATAATGGACAAATGGCAAATAATTGTCTAAAAAAGAAACTATGAAATGTTTGCATTTTACAGCTTCTTTCTACACCCAGCTCACCATGAAACTCAAGTAAGAGAAATCTGTGGTTCTAAATTTAGATCCTTAAGAAGCTATAATTGAGACATTTTGAAAAGTACAAACTCGAGTTTAGAAACACTGAGTGACAGTATTTCTGTATGAATTGGAACTGATAACATTTCTCAGACTTGCTCAAACACATCTCTTACCTTCTGAATAAAATACAAAAATTCAATTATGTAGTAGAGCTCTACTGAAGTAGTTACTGACTTGATGTGGAAGAGCCTCATTATATTATCAACATTATTATCAATAATATTATGAAATATTTGTGTTGCACCTCAAATGTGTCTCTATTCAATCTACAGTTCAGGTTACAAAACCTACTTTAGAAATGTAGCCAGGATATATATTACAGATATATAACTTACTTATTTACATAGCATATATAATATATATATGTATGTGTGTATATATATATATTTCTAGGAGGAGAATTAGAATATTTCTTGGGAAGCATACCTATGAAACAATAACTGCTAACATATTTTCTTAAATCAATGTAATAAAAACTTGGTTTTAAGAGGAAAGGTTGAGTTCCTTTTTTATTTCAGAGTATCTAAGCTCATTTCCCAGTCCACCAAAGACTAGCTAGGAAATCTTGGGCCAGTATTTAAAACTCTTTGAGATTTTGTGTTTGTCTATTAAAGCTGGGGATTTATTAGTTAAAAAAATAAATAGTTATGGATTGTAAGCACTGGAGATTTATCAGTTAACAATGTGAAGTCCCTGTGGCCATGGAGCGTCTGCATTAAAATGGCATACAAAATAATAGTATTAATAAATTAATATGTAATATGAAGTTATGTAGTGATAACTGCAATAAAGATAGAGAAATGCAAGTATCAGATAGAAAATTTTGGAAGAGAGGTAATGTTTTAAATAGGATTGTTAAAGAAAGCCTTTCTGTTAAGTTGAAATCTGAGAAGAAATCTATATTAAGTGATGGAAAACATCGTGTGACTATGAGAGAGGAAGAGGCATAGTTACCGAGAGAGAGAGAACTGCAGTTATGAAAACTCAGAGGAATAACCATGCTTGGCGTATTAAAATATAGATATCAGGGTAGAAAATGAGTTCTAGGACCTGATATCATTTGGATGATTTCAAGTTTTACTCTGTGTAAGATGCAAAGTCCTTAGACCCATCTGTTCAATATGATTGACACTAGCTACATTAAGAGTTTCTTTTGTTATATAGTCTTTTGTAGCTGCCATATTCTAAAATTAAATTGCTGTATGTATTGTCTATTAATACTAATTTTCTCTAACTATACTTAGCATAAAGATATAGTTGGAGTTAAAGATGTTATCAACAGAGATTGTCAGGAATAATTTATCAGATAATGCAGCACAGCCATTTCAATAGTGCAATTTTTGAAAATAATGTTTCTGTAATAGGAATGTAACAGATATAAAATAAACTGAAAACTATCATAAAAATACAAACTACAAGTATAATAAATCCTACCATTTATTATTCAAGGTATAATTTACTATTCTTTTAAAGATTAAATGTGACTCAGCTTTATTCAAAGCCTTAGAAATTCATTGTTTTAAGAGAAAGAAAATTTATTTGCTACTTTTTTAAATATTCAGTTGAGACTTTATTTAGTCAAGAAGTAACCTGTGTTTATGAAAAGAATGACTTGTCTCTAACTCACTCGGTTAATTAGGATCAAAGAAATAATAGTTCTTTACAGAACTGAAGATAATCCAGTATGCAATTATACATTTAAAAGCTACTGTTTGATAATATTCCTTGTGGATATTGCAGTAGCATTGTTAATGCTTAACTCTCTGAAATGTAGAAAAAGCACAGATTTAAATTTTGTGTTTAGTTAAATATGACAGGATTTTTAACTATTTCCAAAACTTTAGTACTGAATTAATCATATGGAACAAAGGTGATTATAAAGGAAGCTGCTCCATGACTTTCACTTCTGTTCTATTTTTGAGGGTTAAAAGGTTTCATTTTACATGGATTCTTAGTTATTATTTGAAGGAATGTTGTCTTAGCACAATATGAGTGAATTGTTTAAGAATTAATTATCTGTCAAAATGCATTAAATTCACAGTCATTAGTGTTTTGTCTCTGATAATGTCTTTCACATATATTAAGGAAAACTCTGTTTTTTTTTTTATTTTGTATGACTTGGATTTTTCAAATTTGTATATATTTTTCTATAAGCAAAGTTAACCAAAAGCAAATCACTTATCAAGTAGGTTTTACTTTTTTTAAATTAAGATTCCATTGCATATTGATTCAGTAAAGAGTCCTGTATGCTGACGTGTTTGCTTCCACTGGATGTGTTTCTTATTTTAACGGACATAATGCGCATCGTTCATTCATTAACACAGTTCTGAATGCTCCTAATCTGTTATACTAGCTTCTGTTTGGAAAAAAATGTATATAAAGAAAATAAATCAACTTTCTTAGTTAATATTTGCCATCTGAGAGATGTTATATGTTAAAAAAGTTAATCATATTTCTGCCTTTTCCCCCTGACTTCTCCAGCAACACAGAAAAAAAAGATTGAGGCCGGGCGCGGTGGCTCACGCCTGTAATCCCAGCACTTTGGGAGGCCGAGGCGGGTGGATCATGAGCTCAAGAGATCGAGACCATCCTGGTCAACGTAGTGAAACCCCGTCTCTACTAAAAATACAAAAATTAGCTGGGCATGGTGGCACGTGCCTGTAGTTCCAGCTACTCGGGAGGCTGAGGCAGGAGAATTGCTTGAACCCAGGAGGCGGAGGTTGCGGTGAGCCGAGATCGCGCCATTGCACTCCAGCCTGGGTAACAAGAGCGAAACTCCGTCTCAAAAAAAAAAAAAAAAA
>PVKV010025868.1:0-28962 GCA_004027835.1 Alouatta palliata | reverse complement strand
ATCATCCTGGTCAACATGGTGAAACCCCGTCTCTACTAAAAATACAAAAATTAGCTGGGCATGGTGGCACGTGCCTGTAGTCCCAGCTACTCGGGAGGCTGAGGCAGGAGAATTGCTTGAACCCAGGAGGCGGAGGTTGCGGTGAGCCGAGATCGCGCCATTGCACTCCAGCCTGGGTAACAAGAGCGAAACTCTGTCTTAAAAAGAAAAACTTTGGAAAAAAACCAAACCATGAGGCAAGCTTGAAAATAATGGGGTCCAGGCCCCTTGTGCCCCTGCTTCTGGGAGCTCAGGGCCAGAGGCTTCTGTGGAATAGTCAGGGGTTGCTTCAACCTATACACCCGGGTTGACAGGACCTGGAGCTCTCCTTTGGCCCACCTGGCTTGGTACATTTTAGAGCAAGTAAATTCAAGAAGCCTCCTTGGCCTTCCGGTTCTCAGTTCAGTCCCTGCAGGACAGCTGCCTAGGGCCGTGCAACTGCTGCAGCAGCAAATGGCAGGACGGGTGGGGGCCCAGGGCCCTGTTCAAATCTCTGCCCTGCTGGGTGCCTTACATCAAACCACTTAATCACTCTGTGCCTCAGTTTCCTCTGTTGTAAAATGAGACCAATACTACTACTCCCCTCACAGAACTGCTTGGCATATAGGAGAGACCCAACAAAGGCTAGCTGTTGTTCTGACTATCAAATGTAGCTCAGGGAGTGGTAGAGGTAATGGGCTGGGTGGGATGGGAGGAGTGAGTTTCAACAGTTTGCTGAACAGGACTCTTCTGAGAGCAGCTAAGCAGGTCCTACATTCTGGCTATGAGAAGCAGGTATGGGGGCTCTGAGGATGGTCCCTAGGTTGGCACAGGGACCCACAGGCAAGGGAGGCTGTAACTTTCTGGCCTCAGTCAGACATGGGCAGTGTTGAGCTAAGCTGTCCTCCCAGTGATGCTGGAGCCCTGCTCTCTGCCTAACCCTCTGGCTCCCTAAGCAGTCTGTACATGAGAAGCCCCTTCTTCAAGTGAAAGCTTCTGAGCTCAATATGAGCATGGGAGCTGAAGTCTCTCTGGGTTCAAATCCTCAGCAGGGGGTTTGAGGTAGGTTACTTCACCTCTCAGAGACTCAGTTTTCTTATCTGTAAAATGGGGTAACAGTAGCCCCTCCCCATCAATGCTCAGAGGGAATGTCTGGCACACATTAGAGTGGTTATCATCACGGGGAAGAGAAAGGCCCTGAGCTATGCTGGATGTGGTGAGAATGGGCCCTGGATCCTGACTAATCGGCCTTCTCATTCTCTTCTTCACCTACAGGCTCCCAGAAGGGACTCTGAGAAGCACAGTGTGGCGGACACTTGTCTGGCTCTACCCCACACAGGCTGATCAGGCTAATTCCTTCCCCTCTCTGGGCCTTGGGTACCCAGTGCCAGGTGGGCTTCCTGTCTTTCTTTTCTCCCTGGAGCCTGCTAAAGGCGCAGGGGCTGACACAGGGCGAGGGAAGAGCCTTATTGCAGGTTAGGTCTGAGTAAGAGGACGAGACTCTGGGCCCAAGCCGAGGCCTGGACTGTATGCAGCTTGACTGTGGACCTGTAGGTCAGACCTGGGTTCTAGGATCGGCTCTGTCCTGTCTCAGCCTGGGTTTCCTAGTCTCTGAAATTAGAGCAACCAGGGCAGGACTCCTGCTCTGCCTGCTAGCCTCTCATGGCCTCCCCAAGGTGCCCATGGAAGGAGCTCAGCCAGATCCTGCCAGAGGAGGAAGGCCACTCACCATTGAGTGCTGGGGGTGTGGAAGGAGATCCTAAGGGGGATGAGTCATCTGAATCCAGGTACCATGTGGCTTCGTCCATGCGGGACCTTCTCCTGGTGATGGGAGGGCAAGGAGGGGTGCTTTAGGAATTTCAGGACTTGGGGAAAGCAGATGATGCTGGGGTTGGGAGACACTCAGGTACTCACCTCCCATTCTGGGCTTCCCCAGGCTTGGGGGAACTGGGACCCCAAGCCCAGCATGCTCGCCGCTCTCCATTGCTTGAGTCCTCCAGACGTCGGGGAGACTGGCGTCCCCATGCCTGGCCTGGCTCTGCAGGCTCCACTACAGGGGAAACGGATGGAATTGGAGATGATCCTTATCCTCCCTCCATCATGACAGTCAGCTTCAGAGTATGGGGAGCAGGCTGGGCCCTGTACCATTTCCCAGGATGAGCTTTGGGTGAGACAGATGGGTTTGGGTCTTGGGGCGGACAGTGGGCTGTGGCATCTCATGTAGCCCTTCAGCTGACATTTGCTACTCAGTAGTCAGGACAGACACTGCCTGGGTTTGAATTCTGGTTCTTCCACTAGCTGCGTAGCAAGTTACTTTTTACTCCATCCATAAAACCTGGCTAACGATAAAAATAACTACCTCATCAATAAAACTTAGATAACAAAAATAACTACCTAATAGAATTATTGCAAGAAATCAATATTAGCAAAGCACTTAGGAAAATGAATAGTACATAGTGTCATAGAATTGTTTGACTAAAAAAAAATAAGTAAAATTAATGTAGCTTGTGGAGTTCAGAGCTAACAGTCTAGACCTAAGACAGGGAGCCTGGGGCGGGGAGGAAGAGGGAGTAGTGAGTGGGATCCACCTCCCAGGGCAAGGTTTGATAGAGGATAAGGGGCTCAGGGGCAGAGAGGGGGATGAGAGGTGAGGTTTCTTACACTGAATGGCCCGGAACCGGGGGAAGGTGGGCGAATCCCCAGCCCCGACCTCGAAGACGTTTCTCCTCCGGTCAAGGCCGGGTGAGGCCTGCACGGTGATGCGGTGCTTGAAGTCTGGGGTTTGGGTGGGAGGGGGGAGCAGGGTGCAGGTTTGTGATCTGCAGGGGCCCAAGGCCGGCTCCCGGGCCATACAGGGAACAGCAGGGTGGATGTGACAGTGGCCAGCCTCACTGCCTTCTTGGGCCCCGCGTTCTGGATAAGGAAAGCTGGGCTCCACCTCCCGAAGCGCCTCCAAGTCGGAAAGGCCCGAGCGCCGGCCTGCCCCGCCCCCTAGACCTTCCCAGAACTTTCGTGAACCCCACCCCTTCCCGGCCGCAGCCACTCCCAGACCGACATGCAAATACTTCCGCCAGAACCCGCCCACAAACAGAAAAAACACTCCTGGTCCCACCCCTTCCAGCCTTCATCTCACGGGCCCACCCACAACACCCTAAACCAATCCCAGCGCGGTCAGCACATAGGCCTGGCTCCACCCCCGCTATCGCAGCCAATGGCGAGGGACGCCCAGGGGCCCGCCCCTCACCGAGTGGCATGCTGATACGCTCGCCGCCGTCGCGCGCCCGGAGCTTGCTGCGCTTGAAGGTGCCGCGCCGGCGGCGCACGTGCGGCCGCTCGCGGTCCACCTGCTGCAGCAGCAGCGTCAGCTCGCGCTCGAACACCTCTAGCTCCCACTGGGCCAGCAGGTACTCGCGCCGCCGCAGCTGCTCCGCTTGTGACCGCTGCTCGCGCGCGGCTCGTGTCAGCTCCTCCTCGCGGCTCAGTAGTTCCTGCGCCCGAGACAGTGAAGGCGGGGAGGTCACCCTGGTACCGATCCCGGCAGCGCCCGCCCCCACTCTGCCCCAGGGAGACCGGGGAGATGCTCCTTCCAAAGCTGGGTCCCCTGACTCCTCGCACCTTTTCCTTTGCTCGCAGCTCGTCGAAGAGACCCTGGATCTCGCGTTTCCAACCTTCTTGCATGGAGTGGAAGGAGTCCCGCGGCATTTCCCGCAGGACCTGTGCCTCCAGCGCCTCCAGCTGCTGCAGGATGGAGGCGAAGTCGGGCCTGCGGTGAGGGTCCTGCGCCCAGCAGTCTAGGGGCACGGCGTGCAGCGGGGACACAATTAAGAAGGGGTCTGTGGGTGGATGCGTCCTGGGCTAGGGAGCTCTGCCCCTCATCTGCCCTCCCCGTCCTCTTACCGGCCATAAGCTGTGCGAAGGGCTCGGGGCAGGTGGATGGGATGGGCAGTGTGAGCTTGTTAACAGCTACGCCATAGGCCACGGCGAGGCAGTCGATACCACGGTAGGGCACCTCTCCCGTCAGCAGTTCCCACAGCAGCACCCCAAAGCTGTGGGCGAGACAACAGGTCTGTGTTCTCTCTTCTTTCCCAGCCCCTACCCCCTTACTGCCATTTCATCCAAAAGCAACTAGGAGCTAAGTGGTTTGGGTCCCTGTCCCTGTCCCAGCCCTAACTTAGGCAGCCACCTCTGCCCTCCGAAGCCCCGTAGCAGACCCTGTCCAGCTGCACCAGGGGCCGCACCTCCAGACATCGCTGCCCTTTGAGAAGGTGGAGGCCTTGATAACCTCAGGAGCCATCCAGGCATAGGTGCCCGCAGCACTCATTTGTGTGGTTTTGTGCCACTCTCGGGCCAGGCCAAAATCGGTGATCTTCAGGGTCTTGTGCTCCATGTCGTCACCCTCAATGGGCTGCAGCAGCAAAACTAGGGAAGAGGAGGGGCCAGATTGTGGATGCTCCAGGATCGGGTGGTGGGGATAGGGGAAGAGCTGGGAGCAAACTCATCTGACAGACATCCTGGCTGGGTCCTGGGGGCACAGAGGTGACTTGGTCTAGATCTTGAGGGCCTGCTTGAGGCCAGACATTTCTTCTGCTTTTTTTTTTTTTTTTCTGAGATGGAGTTTTGTTCTTGCTGCTCAGGCTGGAGTGCAATCGCGTGATCTTGGCTCATCGCAACCTCCACCTCTGGGGTTCAAGCGATTCTCCTGCTTCAGCCTCACAAGTAGCTGGGGTTACAGGCATGTGCCACCACACCTGGCTAATCTCGTATTTTTGGTAGAGATGGGGTTTCTCCACATTGGTCAGGCTGGTCTCCAACTCCGACCTGAGGTGATCCGCCTGCCTTGGCCTCCCAAAGTGCTGGGATTACCGGTGTGAGCCACTGCGCCTGGCTGAGGCCACACATTTCACTCTCAGCCCTAGCATTCAAAACCATTTATGAGCTAGATAATATTTTTCACGTTTCACAGATGAGGAAACCGAGCAGGGAAATGACTTGACCGAGATCAGACAACCAATCAGCAGAGATTCCAACCTGGTCTGTGTGGCTCTGAAGCCAGTGTTCTAGCTTTCCCCTAATACTACACTGAAGCAAAACTGGCAAAGTGGCAGCTGTCTGCATTTATGGCTTTGATTTCAGAGAGATCTGTGAGTGTCCTCTCATTTGTTGAGGCAGGAGTGTGAATCAGAACCCCCTTGGAGTGGGGAGCAAGAGGGAAGCTCTTGGTGAGAAAGGAAGCCCAGAAGGTACCACAGGCCCCTGGTGCCCACATCACACTGTGGCATGTGTGGCCACTCCCAATGCAAAGACTCCAAAAGATACTGACTGATGCAGCTAGAAGGGAAGAGAAAGGGTGGAGTCCAAGAAACTGATGGTTCCTGGCCACAAAGGAGGACCTTGGGGTCAATGGAGGCATGGATGGTCAGACTTGGTAGGGGCTTATGGCTTTAACCCAAATGAGGCCACCATACTTGGTATAAAGAGGAGACGCAGCAACTTGCACATCTCTCGCCAGGACAGAAGTGGCTGAAGTGGGAGAAATTTTTGAGGAATAGAAAGAAGACAAAGTCCTAGTGTCATGAAGGGTCTGAAGGGCCCCTCTACTTTTCTGGTTACAGCCAACTGCACTGTGGAAGAGAAGTGATATCAAGTCAACCATGTTTCTGGACCCATGTCAGGGCACACCTCTCAGCTCTCCTGCTCAGTGTGACACAGCTGTCATGGGGGCAGCACAGGGTACAGGGGATGGGGCAGATGGGAAGGGCACCTAATACAGCCTGATGAGTCAGGGAAGACTTCCCAGAGGAGGTGGCAGAACCAAGGTGCTCATTTTTCAGGACTTAAACCCACAACCCCTGATCCTGCTGCTGGCCATGCCACCTGGGCCTTGAGGAGGCATCTGGCACTGCTGCCAGCCTTCCCTGCTGCCCCACCATCCTCAGCCCCCACAGCCCCTGACTACTTGGCTCTGTTTCTGTAATGGCCTCCCCACCTTCAGCCATTCACACTGGTGCTTCTCAGAGCCTCTTCTCAACCTCTGCGCACTGCCCCTGGCTGACTCAGCCTCTTTCAGGTGCCAGCTTCCCCTCCCCACTGGCATCTTCCACATGTGCAACTCAGGCCAGACAGAAATTGGTTCAGCTGCCCCTCAGCAGCTCTACCTGACGTCAAGGTGCCTTCCATGACGACATTTATACTGTTTCAGCATGCTCAGTAGATTTTCCTGCAATTTCTCCTAATCCAGAAAATGGTCTCAAAATCCACCCGCTCCTCTGAGCCAGACCCTGGAGTGGAGTCGTGAACAGTTTATCAAGCTGAAGATGACAACAAAACCCTCCTCAGACGGCTGTCATGAGCATGAAACAAGACCACACTTTTAAAGCTTTTGCACTGGGCGAGGTGGCTCATGCCTGTAACCCCAGCATTTTAGGAGGCCCAGGTGGGCGGATCACAAGGTCAGGAGATCAAGATCATCCTGGCCAACATAGCGAAACCCCGTCTCTAATAAAAATACAAAAATCAGCCAGGCGTGGTAGCGGGTGCCTGTAGTCCCAGCTACTGGGGAGGCTGAGGTAGGAGAACTTCTTGAACCTGAGAGGTAGAAGTTGCAGTGAGCCGAGATTGCGCCACTGCACTCTAGCTTGGCAATAGAGCAAGAAACTGTCTCGAAAAAAAGCTTTTGCGTGGGGGCTGCCACCTGGCAGAAGTATCCTAAAGGCCAGCTGTCCTAAAGCACTTACTCGTATCTCCACCCGCCTCTCCATCCTCTGTCACTCCTCACTGCCAGCTTCATAACAGCCTCCAGTCTGGCTGCTAGAGGCTGGGGCCCTGACCATTTAGCAAGCCCCTACGACAAGCTCATTCCAAAGGGGAAATGCAGCAGGCTGGAGCAGTGGGTGGAGTGGAAATGGACACCTCCCCTGGTGCCAGGGGCCACCTCCCCCTTTGAAGACCAACCCTTGCTGCTTCCTGGCCTGGTCTGTGGCCCCTTGTGGCACCCCAGACTGGCAAAACGCTGTTTCAATGTCTCAGGCTGGGTGGACACTCTCTACCTTTTTCAGGTGGGGAATCTGAGACCCAGGGAGGGGCAGCAACTCGCCCAAAGTTTCAGGACTGTGTACTTGTGGACTTTCTGTTACCTCCCCGCTCCCAGCTCTGCCACCTGCTAAGCCTCATCCTCTGCTTTCTCCCCAGGCTGCCTCCTTGTGCTTTCAATTTGTCCCAACTCAAGCTGCTGTTCTGGTGTCTGATGTAGACCTCGGGCATGGGAGGTCAGGGGTCACCCAAAGGAGAATGGGCTAGAGATCCCGAAGCTAGGGCAAGCCTCTCAGTACTCCTTAAGGGCTCCCTGGCCTCTGTGGGGCTCGGGAGTGGCCTGGGCAGCTCACAATTCTTCCGCTTCCCTCCCCTGGTCCCTACTTCTCCTTTCTGGGAGGCCTGGGCCAGGTCTCCCACTTGGGAGGGGGAGTCCTTTTGGCCAGAACTGGGGGAGGTCAGGCCCAGGCTGGGCTGGCTGGTCAGTCCTGTGACTCGTGGGCCTGGAGAATTCCCCCTCCTCTCCCCACCAGGCTTCCTCACAAGGCCCCCATTGTCCAGGAAAATCATGCCATTGTTTCCTGCCTGTGCCCCCCCAGCACAGGGACTCCCCCCACCCCAATCCCGCCGACAGCAACTTGGGCCTAGGACTGGGGTCTCGGAGGTTAATGCCAGGCTCGGGGAGGCTGAGGGCACCTTGCCTGCCCTTCACCACCACCTCTCAGACTTAGGGAAGCAGGGAGCTAGAAGGGAGTGGGGGAGCAGTTCCAGGCTCCTTCCTCCCACCAGCCCTCCACCCCCAGCCCTTTCCTCCCCTGCAGGCAGCTGGGCTAGGGAGGGAGCAGGCGCTGGAGCAGGGGCAGGAAGCCGGCTCAGGGGCAGCAGGAAACGCAGGAAGCAGTGGGGAGGGTGGGGAACAGGGGCCTGGGCTATTGTTCCATTTTTTCTGGAAAGAAAACGGAGGAAAAACAGAAGATGGGAGTCCCCTCCCCCTGTGCCTTCGGGGAATCCCCCTCAGGCTGGGGTAGGGAGTGGGGGTCCCTAGATAGCTACAGCCCAGGGTTGAGGCTGAGAGGTGGGAAGTGCACCCTGCTAGGGATGAGAAGAGTGGGGGGTGGCTGGCAGGCCTCCCCCGGCTCCTCCAGCCCTGGCAAGAACTTGGATATCTGGGGCTCGGCACTCTGTTCCTCACAAGCCCCTTGTCCATGGTCAGTCCAGGCAGCTCAAAATAGCCATGGTGACCCCCCTCTAAGAACCTCTCATGCTTTTCCAGTGACCCCACTGAGCTTGGCCCCTCCTGTATTACCTACTGCTGCTCTCCAGCCTGCACCCTGGGCTCTGGGAGGCCCCTACCCCTGGTCCCCGCTGTGCGCTGGGTCCTGCTTCCATGCCTTCACTCTCTAAATGCTGCGTGCACCAGGAAGCCCTCTGAAGCTGTCACCCGCTTCTCTTTGGCCATGATGCGCAGTGTGTGGGGGGCTTGAAATGATGGGAGATGGAGTCTCCCTTAGCCCAGCACTCCCACAGCAAGCACTGATTCCAGGCTAGACGCTCTTGCCAACCCAACCCTCAAATGTTCTCTACGTCAGAGGACCCACTGTGGGTCGGGCTTGCCCAGGCTGTTGAGCTGTTTCACTCTCCCTTTTTACAGTCTGAAATTGAGGCTCTGAGTTGAAGTAACCCCAGCCACAGGTCATGTAGCCAGGGAGGGCTAGGCCAGAATTCCAGCCCTGGCCTTGGCCTTGACTGCCAAGGAGGGCTTCCCCCTCTGAGATATCGGTTCTGGAGGAGCTGCCCACCATGACAGGAGGGGACGACAGAGCACCGACTCCACAAATACGAATTTAGGGGAGGAGAAGATGAGGAGCGCCAGCTTCCAGAGGACTTCCTTCAGGTGGGAGCCACGGTTGGGCAGGATGCTTAGGGCCCACCTGAGAGATCTCAATAACTTGTTCAAACTGCAGCTACAGGCAGGGGTCAAGGACTTCTGAAGCTGGGGCAGGAGGACTCAGCTGGGTGCCTGGGACTCTGTTTTGGAGCTAGCTTGATCCCAGGAGCACCCCTGGTCAGCTGAGACCCCCTAGGGTGGGAGCTCCTGCCTGCAGTAGACCCTAAGCTAGGCTCAGCAGAAGGCTGGGAACAGGTGTGTGCCACGGCCATGCCACCCCCCCGGCCACGTCCCCAGAAACTCACTGTTGTTGGACTTGAGGTCTCGGTGGATGACGGGCACCAGGGCCTCACAGTGCAAGTAGTGCATCCCACGGGCAATCTGCACGGCCCAGTTGACCAGCACATGTGGAGGCACACGCCGCCCGGCTAGAGCGCGGCTGAGGGGCCCACCGGCAGCATACTCCATCACCAGGCACAGGTTGGGCTCCTCCAGGCACACAGCCTTGAGGGCAATGATGTTGGGGTGTGCCAGCATGGCAAAGAGCCGGGCCTCCTGGCGAACGCTCTCAGCTGTCACACTGATGTCCTCATCAGGGTCCTGGCGAGCTGCCTTCACAGCCACCAGCTCTCCTCGCCAGCTGCCACGGTAGACCTTGCCGAAGCCTCCAATGCCTATCACCTCCTCCAGCCGCAGCTCCTGGAAGCTGGCCACCTCACAGGGGGGCGGGCCGCCACCCCGAGACACATAGTTGGACGGGAAGATGCCCACCTGGCCCCCCACCTGGCCCGCCCACCAGCCCTCGTCTCCTGAGATGGCTGCGTCCCGAGACAGCACCTCCACACGGTCACCCTTCCTCAGGGCCAGCTCATCCTGCCCACTGGGCTCGTAGTCGAACAGGGCTGTCCACACCGGGTTGGCATAAGCTGCTGTCTTTGGAGACCCCTCAGGCCGGCCTCCTCCGCCACCCCCGCCACCCGCGCCGCTGCCGTTCCATGACCCTAGAGGGCTCTTGAGGAAGAGGTTCTTCAAGGGCTCCATGGCCCGGAGCCGGCGTCGGGATGCGTGGAGGACCTTCTCTGGGTGCCTGTGGTCCCCACCCCCGCTGGCTGCCGAGGCCCTAGTCCCAAAACCTGGGCATCCGGGCCCTGGCCCTCAGCCCCAGACCCACGCCTCTCTGGGGAGCCAGGAGTGTCGCCTCCCGGCCCCCCGCATCTCGGGCTTCTGGAGGAGGGCACCCAGGGCAGTGTGGTCAGGCCGGGGGGGTGGGGCCCCGGGGCCTCTGGCGCCTCACCATGGCTGGCTTGCAAGGGCCCGGGCTTCCCTCGGTTCTGGAGCAGTCCTGGGAGCCTGGCTCCGACCCCCGCTAAGCGTAAGGTGGGGCCTCCAGGGGCAGCGTCTCAATTCCGGTTGGGTCTTTTCCCGCAGGGGCTGGAGGGAGCGTCCCCAGTTGGGCCGAGACTACCTCTTCCTGGCCCCGGCTCCTTTGGCCCCGACGGCTCCGACCCCGTTCACTTCTTCCTCCTCCCTTTGTACTTTGGCCCCGGGGGGCGGGAGGCAGAGGTGGAGGGTGGAGTTTCACTTTTTTCCGCTCTTCTCCCTCCTGCAGGAAACAGCATCAGATGACGCGGGCAGCTTGCACCGCTCCCCTCCCGGAGGCTCCAGGCGGGGAGTTCTCCGGAAGGCGGGCCAGGAGAGGCAGAGGAGGGAAAGGCCTGCATCAGATTCTCCATCACAGCAGGCTTTGAGATCTAGAAAGAAGGCCCCCCTCACCCGCTCCCCCGCGAGCTGCGTGCTCTGCTGCGTAGGGTGGAGGTTGGTCTCTGCTCAGGATGGGCCATCTCTGAACTCTGCATCCGCATCGGCGTCAGCGGGGTTGTAGAACCACACTTCGGAGGGGGGTGAACCCGAGTCTGGTCTTGGCTGCGAAGTTGTGGGACTGGGCGATCCATCGACTTTGAGCCTCACTCTTTTCTTTCTTTTTTTTTTTTTTTGAGAAGGAGTTTTGCTCTGTCTCCCAGGCTGGAGTGCAGTGGCGCAGTCTAGGCTCACTGCAACCTCCGCCTCCCAGGTTCAAGCGATTCTCCTGCTTCAGCCTCCCGAGTAGCTGGGACTACCGGCGCCCCCCACAAGCCTGGCTAATTTTTGTATTTTTAGTAGAGACGCGGTTTCTCCATGTTGGCCAAGCTGGTCTCAAGCCCCTGACCTCGTGATCCGTCCGCCTTGGCCTCCCAAAGTGCTGGGATTACAGGCGTGAGCCACCGCGCCCAGCCATTCTTTTCATATATATATGAGGACCAAAAAGCTCTTCCTCGAAGAGCTAGTGGGATGGGGTGGGGAAGACTGGAGGACAGACGGAACTGGCTGCACCTCAAGCTCTTGGAGTGGGTTGTCTGAGGCTCTCCTCTTCTCACCTGGGAAACAATCCGCTTCTTCATGTCCCTTCCCCATTAGCGAAAACCTGAAACTTGTTCAGAACTTTGCCCAGGACTGGATTCAGAATAGCTGAGTCGCTCTCACAACCGCTAGATAGGGCTGCCCCAATTGCTTTGAGCCTGTCACTTTAAGAAAGACGACGCTATCCTATTTCGACTATCCCTGCCTGCTCCGGAAGGTTGTTCTCTACTCCCTAGGTCTGAGCTGTGACCCGGAAGTAGACACTGCTGGGAGAGAGAGTTCGTGACGTAGTATGAGGTCCAGTATTAAAAGGGGCGGACCGAGAGGGGCGTGTTCAGTAGTGCACAACTCTCGCTGCAAGTAGGGGAGTCCACGCCTCCACCTTTTCCCCGCCTCCTATAACTTATTGGGAGAGCTGTGCGCCAATTACTTTGCCATTACCCAATGGCTATTCAACTATCCCTTTGGTTCCGCCCAGTCGTCGCCCCTAGGTTGGCAACACCTAAGTCTGCGCATGCGCCAAAACGCTTTTACTCACGAACTTGCTCTAGTCCCAGACCCTGCGCAGGCCCAAAGGGCATCCCTCGCATCTCACCGCGCCGCCACCTATCTGCGCCTGCGCATTCATGCCGTCAAGTTTTCCTTTTCCGGGTCCCAATTGGAACCATCGGGCGCATGCGCTATTGCAGGCTGGCTGCTCGCGGATCCTTCCGGCCTCCTCCTTGGGCCGGCACCGGCAGAAGCCGGGCGAGCGCGGAGCCCCAAGCTAGTGACCTGCGACCCCGGAAGTGGACCCCAGATCCCGGGATTCTTCCCGGTCCGGAGCCTAGGGAGCCGTCGCCTGCACCCCGGGAGCACCCACCCCACGCCCACCTCTGGATGCCGCCGACGAGTGCCTGGCCCGTGCCCCGCGCCTGCCTGCCGGCTCGGCCCCGCGGAGCAGTTGTGAACCAGGGGTGGGGACCCGGACCCCGCCCCTAATACGGCCCCACCCCCGCGCCCGGACCTCGCACCGCTGACTGTCCCGGCCGGCCCCGCCCCCTGCCCGCACCCTCGCGCGGCCGAGCCCCCCTCCCCCGCCGGGGGAGGCCATGGCGTGAGCGTGAGGCCGGGCCCCGGGGCCCTCGGGCGCCAGGCGGGGCATGGGCCGGGGGCCGCCCTCATGAGGGTCCCGGGAGAGGGGCGCGCGCAGAAGCGGCGGGGCCATGGGGTCGCAAGTGTTGCAGATCCTGCGCCAGGGGGTGTGGGCCTCGCTCACTGGCGGTTGGTTCTTCGACCCGCACCAGAGCACCTTCTCCAACTGCTTCCACCTCTATGTCTGGATCTTCCTGCTCATCTTTCCCTTCTTGCTGTACATGGTGAGACGCCAAGGCCACCTGTAACTCCAGCCGGGAGAGGGAGGGCAGCCTGGCAGGGATTCCGGCCGTGCCCTGGGCTCTGGGATGGGGGGAGAAAGGAATCACTGCAGAGTTTGGGTCTGTGTGGAAGAGACCAAAGTCTTCCTTTCTTGGATCCAGTGACCTTGAGCCCCACATTTAACCTTATCCAGCTAAACAGAAGACAGAGTTTCTTGCCAAGGTCTGTGTACTGGTTGTGTGGAGGGATGATGAAGTCTTCTTGTGAGTCTATGATCCCAGCCGTGACTGGTGGTAGATCCTGTGGGGGAAAGGCTTTGTGAAAAGGGATCTGGCTTTCACCTTCAGGTCCTGCCTCCCAGCTTGATGGTGGCCGGCGTGTACTGCCTCGTGGTGGCTGTCATCTTTGCTACCATCAAGACCGTCAACTATCGGCTGCATGCCATGTTTGACCAGGGCGAGATCGTGGAGAAGCGAAGCACTACCATGGGGGAGCTGGAGGAAGAGCCTGCCCAGGGCGACAGCAATCCGCCCAGGTGGGTGGGATAGGGGTTGTGCGGGGAATTGAGGGTTTTTGTTGCCTGGGCCTGAGCATTGCAGGGTGGAGTAGGCACTTAGAGAACCTTGGCTCAATGAGTGAATATGAGCACTTGTCCTGTATTAGCCCTGGAATTGTAAAGTCACTTCTGAAGAAGAAGCAGTGACAAAGATGGGAAAAAGTAACATGTGCAGAGAGGAGGTTAGCCCAAAGCTGCTGCTCTTTTTCACCGCCAGGGACCCCGGAGTGGAGATGACGGTGTTTCGGAAAGTCAGTTCCACACCCCCAGTGCGCTGCAGTTCCCAGCATTCCGTGTTTGGTTTCAACCAGGTCTCGGTGAGTGGGCCCGGACC
This sequence comes from Alouatta palliata, assembly GCA_004027835.1. NCBI lineage: Eukaryota > Metazoa > Chordata > Mammalia > Primates > Atelidae > Alouatta > Alouatta palliata. The sequence goes on along the minus strand of PVKV010025868.1, from coordinate 15,384 downwards.
TTAGCTTGTCCTGCTGCTCCTCTGTGAGCCAGTCCCTGCTATGAGTAAGTCCTGAGCCTACTTCTTGCCTTATTTGCTCCTTCACGCCTCTCTCTGTCTACTCAGGAGCTGCTTCCCCGAATGGAGGACTCTGGGCCCCTAAGAGGTAGGCGGCTGGTCTTCAGGGTTGGGGCACAGTGCTGTGGAATGGGGGCTGGAGCTGGCATGCTGTGCCGGGGGTCCTGCTGACGCCTCTGGGGCCATGGTTGCAGACATCAAGGAGCTGGTGCGGGAGCAGGGCAGCAACAATGTGATCGTGACCTCCGCCGACCGAGAGATGCTAAAGCTCAGCTCGCAGGAGAAACTGAGTGCGTGGGCCTGATGGGGCCCGGGCTTGTGGGGTAGAACAGCTGTTTCATCGTTGAGTCCCCTAAATTCTGGTTCCATCCTGGGTTTCCTCTGTACTCCTCTATGGGACCTCCCCAGCGTGCTGCTGTGGCGTGGCTCTCAGGGAAAGTACAGGGCGTAAGATCCCCCTTGACCACCAGTTTCTTTTGCAGAAAATTCTTTTCTCGTTTTCTGTCTCCCTTTCTTCTGGCAGTTGGAGACCTTCCCCAGACGCCTCCAGGGGCTGTCCCGGACCCCTCTCTTCCCAGTACAGACTCTTCAGAGCCTTCTCCCCTGGCTGGAGATGGAGCGCCCTGGAGTGGGAGCAGCATGGCTGACACTCCCATGAGCCCCCTGCTGAAGGGGAGCCTCAGCCAGGAGCTGAGCAAGAGCTTCCTGACCCTGACCCGGCCTGACCGGGCCCTGGTGAGGACCAGCAGTCGACGGGAACAACGCAGGGGGGCAGGTGGCTACCAGCCCCTTGACCGGCGGGGCTCAGGGGAGCCCACGCCCCAGAAAGCTGGCTCCTCAGACTCCTGCTTCAGTGGCACTGATAGGGAGACACTGAGCAGCTTCAAGAGTGAGAAGACCAACTCCACCCATCTGGACAGCCCCCCAGGGGGGCAAGCCCCTGAGGGCAGCGACACAGACCCACCTTCTGAGGCTGAGCTGCCCGCCTCACCAGATGCCGGGGTCCCTTCAGATGACACGCTGCGTTCCTTTGACACGGTCATTGGAGCAGGGACGCCACCGGGCCCGGCTGAGCCGCTCCTGGTTGTGCGGCCCAAGGACTTGGCCCTGCTGCGGCCTAGCAAACGGCAGCCACCCCTTCGAAGGCACTCTCCACCTGGCCGTGCCCCTCGACGGCCCTTGCTTGAAGGCGGGGGCTTCTTTGAGGATGAAGATACGAGTGAGGGCAGTGAACTGAGCCCGGCCTCCAGTCTCCGATCGCAGCGCCGCTACAGTACTGACAGCTCTTCTTCTACTTCCTGTTACTCCCCTGAGAGCTCCCGGGGTGCAGCAGGGGGGCCCCGGAAGCGGAGGGCCCCCCATGGGGCTGAGGAGGGGACTGCCGTGCCCCCCAAGCGGCCATATGGGACCCAGCGGACACCTAGCACCGCCAGCGCTAAAACACATGCCCGTGTGCTGAGCATGGATGGGGCCGGGGGTGATGTCCTGAGGCCCCCCCTGGCTGGCTCCAAGGCTGAGTTGGAGGCCCAGGTTGGGGTAGAGCAGGCCGCTGGTGAGCCTGCTGTGCTGCCTGCTGAGGCCCGAAGGGGACCTGCTGCCAACCAGCCTGGCTGGCGAGGGGAGCTGCAGGAGGAAGGTGCCGTGGGAGGAGGTGAGTGCTGGATCCAAAGGCAGGGGCTGGGGGAGGTGAACTATGGGCTTGAGCTTGGGCAAAGAGCAGGTGAGAGTGGACCTGGTCATCGTCAGCTCAGCCTCCGTTGCAGGCAACAGATGGACGTGGGCCTGGTGATGAGCAACATTGTTTTCCAAACCTCTTAGACACGTGGGGCTCCGCCGCCTGGCTCCACATCCTGTAGTTAGCGCTGAGTCTGTCCTCTGAGGACTTTGATCATCCACGCTCATTCTCCTGCTATCAGTGGGTTGGGGCAGGACAGATTAGTGTCATCCTTGTTTGCAAGTGAGGAAACTGAGGCATGCGGCTGTGTGACCTGACTGGGCCCCAGAGCCAGGGTGTGGTTGTGCTAGGCCTTTAGCTCCCTGCTGGAACACCATCTGGAACCTTACTCCCCCAGCCCTGTCTGACATCTATCACTTATGCTTGGGGCCTCTCTCTGGGCAGCGGCCGAGGAAACTGGCAGGAGGGACCGCTCAAGCAGTGTGAGACGGACCCAGGCCATTCGGAGACGCCACAATGCGGGCAGCAACCCCACCCCTCCAGCCTCCGTCATGGGCTCGCCGCCTAGGTGAGCACCTGCTGGCTGGGCCAAGGGGCGCTGGGGGCGGAGGGGGGCCTCAGGCTCTAACTGGAGCTGACCTGGGGCTGACCCTCTCCAGCAGCCTGCAGGAGGCGCAGCGGGGCCGGGCTGCCTCCCACTCCCGGGCGCTGACGCTGCCCTCTGCGCTGCATTTCGCCTCTTCGCTGTTGCTCCCCCGGGCCGGTGCCAACGTGCACGAGGCCTGCACCTTTGATGACACCTCTGAGGGTGCCGTGCACTATTTCTACGATGAGAGTGGTGAGTCTTTCCTAAGCCCAGCGGCCTGGTGCCTCCCCGCTCTCCCCCAACAGCCTGAGTCTTTCCAGCAGTGGTGTTCGCTTGGCCCTGTGGCCGGTACACTGCCCTCGCTGCCAGACACCATCCTTGCAGCCTCTGTGAGGCACGGTGTCTCTGTTGTCTCTCTCTGCTAATGAGGAAACAGGCTCAGCCTGTGCTAGAAGGGAGATCTCAACCCCGGGGAGGTGACTGCAGTACCTGGGCTCTTGACCTGTAGGCCCTTTCCTGTCCAGAGGTGGGGCTGCCCTCTCAGGATACACAGCACAGGACTCCGCCTTATTCGATGGGTCTGGTACCCACGTGAGCCGGGCCTTGGTGCTCCCGTCCCAGCCACGTTGCCTCATCTCACAACCTACCCCAGGTGTGCGGCGCTCCTACACCTTTGGCCTGGCTGGAGGTGGCTACGAGAACCCTGTGGGGCAGCAAGGGGAGCAGGCAGCCAACGGAGCCTGGTGAGTCCCCAAGCCCGGCCTCCCGGGCCAGCGTCTTTGTGGCCTGCATCTCTGGGCAGTTCCCTGAGCCTGAAGTTTTCTCTCTTCCAGCTGGGCTGGGGCCGGGGCAGCTCAGACCTGCAGGGGGAGGATAGGGAGCAGCAAAGGACAGAATTTCTGGGGTCCCTGGCTCTCTGACACTCCAGGCAGGAAGTTTCTAGGAAGCTGGCAGGAGGAAGGTGAGGGAGCACAGTCTCAACACTTGGGCCAGGGCCTGGGAGGGAGACACTTCTGCCACCTGTCTCCTCCTGACCCTACCACTTCTGTCCCTTGGGCCCCAATTGGTCTCGGCAGACAGCCCCACCTGCCTGGCCTTTGGCTCCACCCCACCCAGTCCTAGGCCTTGCCCATGGTCGCATCCTGATGGCTGCCGTTCTCACAGGGACCGCCACTCGCATTCCTCAAGCTTCCACTCAGCTGATGTCCCTGAGGCCACAGGTGGCCTGAACCTGCTGCAGCCTAGGCCCGTGGTTCTACAGGGGATGCAGGTGCGCCGGGTGCCCCTGGAGATCCCAGAGGTGAGGAGCAGCTGGGGAAGGGCTGTGCCAGTGGGGCGTGACGAGGTGGGCAGATCACTGAGCCTGGCCTGCATAGAGAGCTTGCTTAGGCGCCCCAGGAGGGACAGGCTGTGCTGAGTGAGGGCTCCAGGGGCCCTACTGTGTCTGTACTGACATTTGATGGCTGGCAGAGGCTCTGGGTCTGAATGGCTGGAGAAGTCATTTATTTGCTTATTCTACAAATGCCTCTGGAATATATTCCTAACTCTGGAGGGGCCCGCAGTTAACAGGGGCGATAGGTGTTAACGATGATACTTGCAGAAGCGGCAGTGTTCTGTTGGCAAGCGGGGGCCACGTGGTGACGGTGCTGCCCTGTGGACACTGCACGGGTGGCCGCTGGAGTGCTCTGTTAATGCTTCCTGTCTCAGTGCAGTTGTTAACGGTGTCCTCTGTCACTCTTAAGAACATCCCAATTTGATAGTCAATTTATGTCATTAATTTGTTAACACCAGAAGCACTAAGAATTTGCAAAATATCATTTCATGGTTTAAAGAATGTTCATAAAAAGGTCCCCGGCTCCTGACCCCCAAGGCCACAGATAGGCTGAATAGCCCCCAGAAGCTCCCACCTGCCTCCTTCTGGTTTATTCCTACTAACCATGTGGGGTGGAAGCATGGCCAGCAGCCGCCTCCAGAGGGAAGGGCTGTTCGCCTCAGGCTCTCTATTTTATCCTCAGAGCCCAGCACAGGGCCAGGCCATAGCTGGGGCCCCGCAAGGGCTTGCTGAGTGAAGGATACAAGAAGTGAGAGAGGTCAAGTAATGTGCCGAGGACCTCAGAGCTGGCATTGGCACCCAGGCCTGTCCTCAAGGCTGAGCCCTACATGTACTCTCTGATGGGGTAGTCAGAGTGACAGTGAGTGGCTCTGTCTGGGAGGAGGGTAGCATTTGTGCCAAAGGTCAAGTGGATTTCCCTAAGCCTCAGAAGAGGCAGGAGAGTCTGCCTTACTGGGGAAGACAGGCGTGGGAGCTGGTGACACTAGACAGCCATCAGGCCATGTCCTGGGAACCTGGAGAGAGGAGGAGCCCCTTGGGATGAAGGGTTTGGGTGGGATCTGGGGCAGCTAGAAGAGAGTCTTTCTGTGCTGATGGAAATGGTCAACCAGGCTGGTGTGCTGAAGGGGGTAACAGTAGACCGTGTAGGGGGTTGCGGGGCTGACAGCCGCGGCTGTGGGGACTGCAGTTTGACCTGCTGGACCAGGACTCCCTGCACGAATCCCAGGAGCAGACACTGATGGAAGAAGCGCCACCCCGGGCCCAGCATAGCTACAAGTACTGGCTTCTCCCTGGCCGATGGACCTCTGTGCGCTATGAGCGGCTCGCCCTGCTGGCTCTGCTGGACCGGTGAGTGTCCCACAGGCTTGGCCCCCAGTTCTTGGAAAGCCCCTGGACCATGGCTCCCCAGACTCTGTACCTGTGGAGGCAGTCATGGCAGCAGAGAGGGTGACTGGGGGAGCTGGGGCGTGTTGCTGGTTGGAGTCTGCAGTGGTGGTGTCCTGGGTTCATCTGGAGTGGAAGGGGGTGGCCAAGCAGGTGGTACTGTGTTGACCCTGTCTATCCTAAAGTCCTCCTGAAAAGATCTCATGTCCTATTCGCTTTCTTTATTAGCTTCTGTTGATTTGAAAATCGAGTGCTATAACCTAGAAAAGCTCACAGAGAAGTTATCTCACCTTTCCCATTTCTCAGAGGGGACACCAAGTCCCAGAAAATCTGATAGAGAAGTCAGTTGACTTTAGTTGTCCGTTGTAGAGAACTGGGGCCTGGAGCCCATGTGGCTTGTTGTCCTTCTGGGTTTCTCTAGACACAGTGACTGGGTGCTGGTCCCATGTGCATAGCGTGGCATGCCTGAGGTAGCCACATGCAGTTCACTCAACCTCAGCTGGGGATGGCAGAATCATGGGAGTGATGGCACCCTGAGCCTCAGTGTCCAGGGCCAGCAAAAGTTGGGAAGGAGGGAACAGTGGAATGGCCTCTTGAACAGGTGTTTGCATCTTCAGAGGACAAGGGTCTGGCATGGGCAGGGTCCCTAGATGGGCCTTTGGGGCTAGACCCATCTCCCTCACTGCCCCACTGGAAGGTGAGACAGGACGGGCATGCCCTGACTTGGCTGTCCCTGCAGGACGCGGGGGGTGCTGGAGAACGTCTTCGGCGTGGGCCTGAGCAGCCTCGTGGCCTTCCTGGGCTACCTGCTGCTGCTCAAGGGCTTCTTCACCGACATCTGGGTCTTCCAGTTCTGCCTGGTCATCGCCTCCTGCCAGTACTCCCTGCTGAAGGTCAGGCCGGGCTCCCTGTGTTTGCTCCCCACCTAGCCTTTCCCCAAGATTGCCCTTCCCACAACTCCAGTTTTGAGGAGTTTAAGCTGAAAGGTAGATAATTTGCCTAAGGTTCCTTAGAGCCGGCCAGCTCTCTAAGCAAGAAAACTGAGGCTCAGGACAGTTTGGGGGGCCTGACCTGGTCACTCATGACTGCCTAGTGGTGGCGCTGAACAGGTCCGGGGCCTCTGACCGTCCCGTGGGCACCAGCTCTAGTCGCCAACGTAGCCCTGTCTCTTCCAGAGCGTCCAGCCTGACGCAGCGTCCCCCATGCATGTGAGTACCCGTGGAGCAGGGCTCTGGCCAAGAGGCCGCGGGAGGGGCTGAGACCGGGTGGGGAGGAGGATGGGGCGTGGAGGGGTGGGGCTCCCTCGCCACCCCATCACCCCTACCCGGCCAGGCTCTCCAGCTTGGACCCAGGGCCAGGTGTGGGGCCCGTGAGTGTGTGCGTGTGCCAGAGGCGTGGCCAGTGGGGGAGGCCCAGCTCCTCATGGACCGACCCCTCAGGGCCACAACTGGGTGATCGCGTACAGCCGGCCCGTGTACTTCTGCATCTGTTGTCTGCTCATCTGGCTGCTGGACGCCCTGGGCTCCGCTCAGCCCTTCCCACCTGTCTCCCTCTACGGCCTCACGCTCTTCTCCGCCTCCTTCTTCTTCTGTGCCCGAGATGTGGCCACTGGTGAGGCTGGGGCAGGGCTGCGGTGGCTCAGGAGAGTGAGTCCCTGAGGATGGGCTGTGGGAGGCCAGCAGGCTGACTGGGCCTTCATGTTCCTTCCCTGCCAGTGTTCACCTTGTGCTTCCCCTTCGTCTTCCTCCTGGGCCTCCTGCCCCAGGTCAACACCTGCCTCATGTACTTGCTGGAGCAAATAGATATGCACGGCTTCGGGGGCACAGGTAGGACGCCTGCAGGTGGCTCAGGTGGGGCCCTGCAGAGGCCCAGGAGGGCCCTCAGACTGGGTCTGCGGCTCCACCCTTCTGGAACCTTCCCCTGTATCTGTACTGCAGATTCAAGGGTCCCCTGCCCCTTCCCTTCCCATCTTTTCCCTCTTGTCCCCTCCCCTCCCCCTCCCCTTCCCTTACTTCTCCTCCTCTCCCTTCCCCTCCCTTTTCTTTGCTCTTCTCCCTGCTTCTCTCCCCTCCTGCCCTCCCTGGCAAGTGGTTTAAATGTGAGAATCCTGGAAGCTCTGAAGGCCACTTGGGACTGGGGGTAGCAGAGCAATGGACTAGGGGTGCCGTCCCAGGGAGGCCAGCCTCGGAATTGAGGGGCAGCCGGGCCGGGGATAAGGTGGGGTACCCGCAGGTAAGAGCTGGGCTATACTCCCCACCACACAGCCGCCACCAGCCCGCTCACTGCAGTCTTCAGCCTCTTCCGTAGCCTGCTGGCCGCTGCCCTGCTCTACGGCTTCTGCCTTGGGGCCATCAAGGTAGGGTGGCCTGCGGGGTGGGGGCATGTTGCGGTGTGTCGGGGTGGTTGGGGTGGGGCTGTGAACTGGGCTCAGCAGTGGCTTCTCACGCGGGGGCAACCGGGGCCCCGTGCTTACCTCATCTCCCCTGACCAGCATGGATTCTCTCCCCAGACTCCATGGCCGGAGCAGCACGTCCCTGTCCTCTTCTCAGTCTTCTGTGGCCTCCTAGTGGCGCTGTCCTACCACCTGAGCCGGCAGAGCAGTGACCCCACCGTGCTCTGGTGGGTGCCCGCACGCGCCTGTGCTCGCCCTGGTGTGTGCGCTCTGGGTGTGTGTTTGTGTCTGCGTGCTAGGGGTTTGTGGTCTGTGCATGTGCCCATGACTGACTGGGGCCGGGGGGAGGGAGGGGCATCCTCCTCCTGACTCTTCCTCACCCCCAGGTCTCTGATCCGGAGCAAGCTCTTCTCTGAGCTAGAGGAGCGCAGCTTGGAGACAGCCCGGGCTGAGCCCCCGGACCCCCTACCAGACAAGATGCGCCAGTCAGTGGTAAGGGGCCAGGAGTTGTGGTTCTGTGGGGAGGCGGTGGCGGGTCCTGGAGGGTGGGGGTCCCAAGAGGGGTATGTCCAGCCCGGGCCGCTGGGCAGCTGAGTGTCTCTCCTGGCCCTGCAGCGTGAGGTCCTGCACTCCGATCTGGTGATGTGTGTGGTGATTGCCGTGCTTACCTTTGCCATCAGCGCCAGCACTGTCTTCATTGCCCTGAAGGTTTGTGTGGCATGGGCTGCCACCTCTCGCTGTCTTGATGGGAGCCTGTTCCATCTGAGGGCCCTGGGCAGCCCCTCCCCGGCCTGTGCCAGGTGGCCCTCTGTGGCCCTTTGGCCTGCTCCCATCGGCTGAGCCTTCGACCTCTCCCTCCTGCAGTCGGTGCTGGGTTTCGTGTTGTATGCACTGGCTGGGGCTGTGGGCTTCTTCACACATTACCTGCTGCCACAACTCCGCAAACAGCTGCCCTGGTTCTGCCTGTCACAGCCTGTGCTGAAGCCACTGGAGTACAGCCAGTATGAAGTTCGTGGTGAGTGCCTGCCCCTGATGGCCAGGCCTGGGCAGTGGTTCGGGCTGCAGCCTGGCTGGTGGGAGCTGTGGTCCTCTTGGCTCAGGAGTGCCAGCAGGGGGCACCCGCTGCCCACACTACCCTTTCTGCACTCTCCCTGCCCTCTGTGTCCCCACTGCCCGGCTGCGCTCTCTGCCCACTCTTCTCCCTGTGCCCTACTGTGCCCTACCTTGCCTGCGTTGCCCTAGTCCTGCCTGCCTTGCTGTCTGTGAGGAGATAGAAGAATCAGAACCCCAGGGCCCTGAAGGGATCTCTCGTCCAGAAGTAAACACTGGTCACCAGTGGACCAGATCTGCCTGGAGCACATTTTCACCGAGCTGCATAATAGCTGTTAAAAAATCCTGGAGTCTGTTAGTATCTCAATTTGTGATATGAGAATCCATTATTCTTGTTTTCTTTTTTGTTTTTTGCAAACTCTGTTTCCTGAGTTCAAGCGATTCTCCTGTCTCAGCCTCCTGAGTAGCTGGGACTACAGGCGTCTGCCACCATGTCCAGCTAATTTTTGTAGTTTTAGCAGAGATGGGGTTTCACACATTGGCCAGAATGGTCTCCGTGGCCTGACCCCATGATCTGCCCACCTTGGCCTCCCAAAGTGCTGGGATTATAGGCATGAGCCACCGTGCCCGATGTTTCTTGTTTTTCTTAAAACAACAGAAGATTTTGCCAACCTGAGCCGAGGGGTGCCCTTTAGAAGGGCCCAGCATGCAGGCCCGCTGTGCAGTCGGGCCCTAGCCAGCCTGCTGTACGTGGGCATTTGTGATTTCCTCATTGGCCTTGTTTTTACAGACAGCAGAACAGGGCAGAGCACCCACCATAGAGTAAGCCTTGATGTGCTAAGTGGCATATGGAGCTCTTGCCCTGCTGGGGCTCGTTGCTCTCATTTGAGCTGCTACAGATGAGCCCCTCCCCCCTGGAGTCTCTGAGGACCCAGGACAGCACAGCCTGTGGTTTGCCTGCCCTCCTAGTGAAGGACTTCCTCAGGGAAGGCAGGTGTGTGGAAGCCAGGTGCTGGCCAACAGTCCTGGCCTCTCCACGCAGGTGCCGCCCAGGTGATGTGGTTTGAGAAGCTGTACGCCGGCCTGCAGTGTGTAGAGAAGTACCTCATCTACCCCGCCGTGGTGCTCAACGCCCTCACGGTGGACGCCCACACAGTCGTCAGCCACCCGGACAAGTACTGCCTCTAGTGAGGACCACCCCTCCCTTGACGGTCCCGTCATCCACATTCCCTTTTGATCCATGGGGAAACAGGGGCCCGGAGAGGGAATGAGTCATGTTTATGGTTGCTCAGCAAGCTAAAGCAGGACCCCAGCTCCTGACACGCTGTCCCATGAAGTGGTTGCCTCTTTGAAAGCAAATGTGTTCCCCCCGCAGAAGAGCAGAGACTAAGAGTCACAGGCCCGAAAAAGCAGGGGCCAGCCTAGTAGAGCAGAGGCCTGGGGTTGCTCTCAGGCCAGGGCAGGGGAGGGATGGGACACCTGGACCCACTGCCCCCATCCCCCACCAAGCACCCGATGCCTGCCCCTCACCTACAGCTGCCGGGCCCTGCTGATGACTGTGGCTGGGCTGAAGCTACTGCGCTCGGCCTTCTGCTGCCCACCCCAGCAGTACCTGACGCTGGCCTTCACTGTCCTGCTCTTCCACTTCGACTACCCACGCCTCTCCCAAGGCTTTCTGCTTGACTACTTCCTCATGTCCCTGCTTTGCAGCAAGGTGAGGACACCAGGCTGCCCAATGGGAGCCGAGCCGGCTTCTGCCTGGATGGGAAGATAATTTCCTGAGAGCCTGTGGCCACCACTCTATCAGCCCCATGGGCCTTTGCAGCAGTTTCTCGAGGAAGGGGTTACTTCTACCCCCTACAGAGAGGAGACTGAGGCTGAAGGAGGTAGAGGGACTTGCCTCAGTCTTCCAGAGAATTGGTAGTCAGCCAGGATTTGAACCCAGGCCTGTCTGACCCCACGGCCACCTCCTTCGAAATGATTAAGGTAGTCAGGACCTGGACTTGTCCTGGAGGCAAACCTCTGAGTTCCGTGCCCCTTTGCCACCCTGGATCCAGAGCAGTCAGAGCTGAGTTTCGGAAGCCCCTGGGGCCTGAGCGTGTGTAGATGCTCTGCCGGGCTGTGGCATTGCCGGGGCTTTGGGGGTCACTTTGAACTAAGGACCATTCTCCTGCACTCTGCTGCAGGCCAGCAGTGGTGCCTGGAACCCCAGGAAGGCCTGAGGCTTTTTCTCCCTCACTTGGACATTCTGTTCTTGCTTTCTGGCCTGGCCGAGGATGTTGGGTGTCCACACTGCATACCCTCTGAGGGCAGAGCCTGTGACCATCCCTGACTTTCAGTACCATAGTCCAGCTCCAGCCTCGCTAGTGACCTAGTGGTGTGACCCAAGGAAGTCATTTACTGTCTCCATCTTCTTTGAATCTCAACTTTCCCATCTGTGAAATGGGGCCAGCAACAGGAATAAGAAGCTCCCAGGGTAGTTGTGTGAACTAAATGGCTACTGTCCCTTTAGAGCTCCGGCAGGGGTTGCTAATGGTATCAGGAGCCTTGAGCCATGTCCAGAGCACAAGGGCTGGCAGTGATCTTAAGCTTGGCCCCAGTGGGCCATGACCCGAGCCTCTGAATGGGGGCCTGGCATCCGGGGGCTTCCGTGAGTGACCGCGCATGACTTCTTCCTCTCCCTGCCGGCCCTGCCAGCTGTGGGACCTGCTGTACAAGCTGCGTTTCGTGCTGACCTACATCGCGCCCTGGCAGATCACCTGGGGCTCGGCTTTCCACGCCTTTGCCCAGCCCTTTGCCGTGCCCCGTATCCGGCCTGTGTTTGGGTGGGGTTGGGCAGGGAGGGCTGTGGCATGGGGCGGTGGAGGTGGTGAGGGGTCAGGAGGTCCTGCTGCCTGCCGTCTCCTTGACTGTGGCTCAGACTCGGCCATGCTGTTCGTCCAGGCCCTGCTCTCGGGGCTCTTCTCCACGCCGCTCAACCCACTGCTGGGCAGTGCCGTCTTCATCATGTCCTACGCTCGGCCCCTCAAGTTCTGGGAACGAGACTACAAGTGAGTCTCACAGGAGGCAGGAGCATGCTCAGCAGGGCAGGAAGGGAGGGGTCTGGAACCCAAGCTGGAGGCCATCCACAGAGGGGCTGCAATGGGTGTGGGAGGGTGTGGGTGCAGTGGGGACACTTGAGGCGGCGGATCCGATGAGGGCAGGGCCTGTGCCAGGCCAGGGTCTCAGGCTCACAGCGTGGGGGCAGTGGGGCCCGGGGGTGAGCCTCCCCCCTGGGGAGGGTGTGTCCTGTGCAAGTCCCTTCATGTCCCTGAGCCTCAGTCTCCTCTTCTGCCTGTATAACGGGCCATCATGGATGGTGTTGGCCTTGGGGTACGGGGAGAGCATGAGCAGGGAGCACCCTTTCTTTGCCTTCTTGGCCGACCGCCTTTTTTTCTCTCTGAACAGCACTAAACGCGTGGATCATTCCAACACCCGCCTGGTCACACAGCTGGACCGGAACCCTGGTGTGTACCCAGCTATCCGAGGGGCTTTAGAGCAGGGCCTCCCTGGGGCGGGAGACAAGTTAGCTAACTTGTCATTTTATCCATTTCTCTGTCTGTCCTGGGTCCTAGGCGCTGATGACAATAACCTCAACTCCATCTTCTATGAACACTTGACGCGTTCTCTGCAGCACACGCTTTGTGGGGACCTGGCGCTGGGCCGCTGGGGCAACTATGGCCCTGGCGACTGCTTCGTCCTGGCCTCCGACTACCTCAACGCCCTGGTACACCTCATCGAGGTTGGCAATGGCCTTGTCACCTTCCAGCTGCGTGGCCTTGAGTTCCGGGGTGAGCCTCAGGACTAGGCTCGGGTGGGCAGGCGCAGCTTGAGCCTGATACGGGCGCTGCGTTCGATGGCACGTTGCAGCAAGGTCCAGTCCAGCTGTGCCAGGGCTGGCGAGTGGCCTTGGGCAAGGCACTCCTCCTCCCAGGGCCTGTGTTTCCCAGTCTGAGCAATGAGGTGGCAGGGTCTCTTGGCCAAACCTGCACCTAACCTGCCTTTAGGTCTCAGCGACTACAGGTTGCTGTGGTGAGGGCCTGGGCCTGGAGGTCTGAGTTCTCAATGCCAGCTACCCCAGCCTGCTCTGTGGTTTTAGGCTTGGCCCACAGGTTGGGTGCCGTGAGTGAGCCCAGCCCCTTCCTCTCAGGAAGACGTGTGTGCTTGGGGCCAGACCCTGTGTCCCCGCCCCCTCCCGCCCTGCCCTTTGATGCTGGGAATTGGGAGGAGAAAGGCAGGTGCTCCTCTGTGAATCCTTTCATCCAATAAGGTTGACTCCCCTGGCATGGGGCGGGGGGTGAATGGCAGCAGGTCTCTAATGCCATGTCGGTCACTTTCCCAGGACAGGGCAGGTTAGGGATTGTCCTGGCTGCCGCTGACTGCACACTCCTCTCCAGGCACTTACTGCCAGCAGCGCGAGGTGGAGGCCATCACTGAGGGTGTGGAGGAGGACGAGGGCTGTTGCTGCTGTGAGCCCGGCCACCTGCCTCGGGTCCTGTCCTTCAATGCTGCCTTTGGGCAGCGCTGGCTGGCCTGGGAGGTGACAGCCAGCAAGTACGTGCTGGAGGGCTACAGCATTAGTGACAACAACGCCGCCTCCATGCTGCAGGTTTTCGACCTCCGCAAGATCCTCATCACCTACTACGTGAAGGTACGGTGGGCAGGCACGGCTGGGCAGCACAGCCCGAGGGGGAGCGCTCGCTGCAGGAGGCCCCATTACCCGCTTCTGGGTTGTCGGGAGCCTGTTTTGGCTGAGGGAAGCCGAGGCCTCAGTAAGTGTTCCCCAAGGTACCACTGCCAGACCTCAGGTAGCAGGGGCCTCTGTGCCCATGTGGCTCTGATGATAGGTGTGCAGGGCAGGGAAGGCTTGCCTTGGGCAGTGCGTATGGGACAGGTGGGCAGTTGTGGAAGCCAGTCTTCGAAACCACCAGTCCCCTGCCCCGGCTCACTCAGCACTGAGCAGTGGCGAAACTAACTGTGGTTGTGTTAATGATCTCACGGGAACGGCTTCCTGAGCAGTAGTGTTTACCGTGGGCGAGCCCTGTGCTGGCATCTCTCCTGAGCTGGGTAGAGTCTCCCACCCTTTGAGAGGGGCCCTGCTATCTTACAGATGTGGAAGTTGGCTTGCAAAGGTTCTAGAATCTGAAGAAAGTGGCCAAGCCAGGCTTTGAACCCAGGCTGGCCCTCTGAGCCACAGAGCTTTCCTGCCTCAACCTGAGCCAGGCCTGAGAATCTTGAGACATCTTGGAGGTGGTGGGGGTTGGTGAGGCAATGTGGGGTACATAAGGAGCCCTGAGATGGGGGTTCTGATCAGCCTAGAATGTCTCGTCCCTTGTGTGCCTCAGCTTATCCCTTGAGAAGTGGGGGTTATTGCAGTTCTGTGAGATGACAGAAATGTTGAGGCTTGGCTGGGCATGGTGGCTCACACCTGTAATCCCAGCACTTTGGAAGGCCAAGGCGGGTGGATCACCTGAGGTCAGGGGTTTGAGACCAGCCTGGCCAATGTGGTGAAACCCCATCTCTACTAAAAATAAAAAAAAAATAGCTGGCCTTGGTGGTGGGCACCTGTAGTCCCAGCTACTCAGAAGTCTGAGGCAGGAGAATCGCTTGAACCCAGAAGGCAGAGGTTGCAGTGAGCCGAGATCATGCTACTGTACTTGAGCCTGGGCGACAGAGCGAGACTCTTGTCTCAGGGGGAAAAAAAAGAAATTTTGAGGCTTTGCGGTGGTGCCCAGAATAAGGTCCTTGGAGTGGGGTGAGTTGCTGATCACAGTCCAAACTCCCACATGCCTTCTCAGGGTCTGCCCCGGAGCTCCCTGTGTTGGGCTGTGGGGGTGGCCTATTGGGGCCCAGGTGAGCCTGCCACGTAGTTCCTCTCTGGAGTAGTCTCATGCAGCCCTGGCTGTCCTTTTGCCTCCAAAGGAAATCCTGTCCACACCACACTTCAGAAGAGCTGTCATTTTTTTGTCGTTCCTTCTGCCTTCCTAGCCACTCCTAGGCAAGGATTTGTGAGACCATCTCCCTTTTATCTAGAAGGAGGCTGAGTCTAGAGAGGGACATTCCCAGCCCCAGGTCACCCAGTGGTCATGGCCCACTCGACCTTCTGGTCCCGTCTTGCCCAGGTCACCCTGCTGGTCTGCCAGGCCAGGGCCGGCAGGTTGAGATGCGCCCTGCCAGGTCTCTTGTCCCATGGGGAATCCAAGTTGCCACATCTAAGGCTCCCTTAAAGGCTGGGCAGAATTTGGGTCTGGTGGAGATGCCTGGAGGACCTGGGGAGGCTCTGCTGAGGATATGGACTGAGAGTGAAGCTTGGAAAGACAAGTCAGGGCTGCTGTGGATGGGGCTGGGGGGAGGCGGGTATGCCGGGTAGCCTGGTGCATCTGGGGCAGTGTCCCAGCTGCAGGGATAGGTTCTTTGCAGCCTTCTAAGTCGGCCATACGGGGCGGAACCCCTTCCGTGAGCTTTGCCCTTCCCATGGGAGTTGCTGGGCTCTCAGACTGGCTCATGCAGCTGGGAAAGACCATGAGAGCAGGGAAAGGCACTGTGGTGAGGCTGCATGGAATCCGGGCAGTACTTCCGGGAAGCACCTTGGACAGAGCCCAGCTCGCAGTGAGCGCTCACAGGCAGAGCCGTGTCAGAGAAAATGATGGCGCTGGTGAAGGTTAACCTGCGCCTGATATGTGCCAGGCCAGCTCCTCCTGCTGTCCCTGAAGCTTTCCCTTTTTCTTTTTTTTTTCTTTTGAGACAAGGTCTCATTCTATCACCCCTGCTGGAAGGCAGTGGTGCTATCTGGGCTCACTGCAATGTCTGCCTCCTGGGTTCAAGCAATCCTCCTGTCTCAGCCTCCCAGGTAGCTGGGACTACAGGTG
>PVKV010025867.1:0-28967 GCA_004027835.1 Alouatta palliata | reverse complement strand
TGGTGAAACCCCGTCTCTACTAAAAATACAAAAATTAGCTGGGCATGGTGGCACGTGCCTGTAGTCCCAGCTACTCGGGAGGCTGAGGCAGGAGAATTGCTTGAACCCAGGATGCGGAGGTTGCGGTGAGCCGAGATCGTGCCAGTGCACTCCAGCCTGGGTAACAAGAGCGAAAGTGTGTCTAAAAAAAAAAAAAAAAAAAAGAAAGGTATTACATCACAGGAAAAATGTTCAATTAAACCAGAAGACTGAACCATCCTAAATATATACGTACCCAACACAGGAGCACCCAGATTCATAAAGCAAGTTCTCAGAGACCCATAAAGAGACAAATAACCACACAATAATAGTGGGTGACTCTTATTTTATTAATAATTACTTATTATTTGTATTAAAAATAATTATTAATAAAGCTCTGGACCCCAAGGAGATCTTGCATCATTGCTTATTTTGTCACATGTCAGCCTTGAGTACAGTGTTACTTTATACTGTGGAATGCTTTATAAATCCAATCTGAAATACTTGAGTATATTTATGAAATATTCTCTTAAATTGAAATGTGTTAAATCACATAAGTATTTATCTTCAAATGAGGCCAGTATTAGGTCAATATAAGGTAATGATAGAACTACTTAGTGGTGCTCTTTGTTGAGGAATATTCTGTTAACTTTGGAGAGTTTTAGTAAGACATTGGAAGAATTCAATACTGTAGTACTCTTATTCCATAGAAATTACTCTTTTCAATTTAAAGATTGAACACCTAGATCCCTGAGAAATTCAACTATCAGCTCTCTTCATGAGTGGAGTAGACATGGCCTTAATAATTACTAATTATTTATTAATAATTGCTACATTTATATGCCTACCATATAGTCTTCTGCTACATAAAGTACATACCAGGTCATGTAAATTTTAAAACAATTATGTAAGGACAAATGTTACTCTCCAGATTTTACAGATGAGATTCTAAGAGGTTAGACAGTTTATTTTCAGTAACACTGTTAGTAAGTGGTAGAACTTGGATGTGAACTAATGATTGCTGGACTCAAAGCTCATGCATTTTTTGCTCTGCCTTAATACTGAACTCCTTTTTCTCAGTATCTTAGCAGCCATCTCCTTGGTAGGATGTCTTGGTAGGTCCTTTGAACACAGGTGAACATAGGTATGGGCATATGCATGGTCTGCTGCCTTTGCCTTCACACAGTAAACTGTAAATTTCTAAGATATCTTGTGTGTTCTAAACTCTGACATTTTAAAAAAAACTTTGTCAATAAGAGTTGTCATCAGCAGGGTCATCTTCTTATGAAGGGAAATATAATATAGCTCTTTTCCTCAGTCTCTGCACAAATCTACATACAAATGTATGGAGAGAAAAAATTCTTAAAAATACTTCTGAAAACGTAATATTTAACCTTTAATATTTACATTAACGAAATTACATATGAACATACTGTAATATGTTAGAGGATTGTCTTAACATTTATCTATGTTGCAGTTAACTCTGTGGTATTTTTACCCATTGTCTTTAATTTTCCTCTTATACAAGAAAGTTTTTTTTAGAAAACAGTGTATAGATTTTTTTAAAGAATAATGAGTTTTTATTGCCATAATTTACAACACAATACTGAAACGAGTCCATCTGAAAATATTACCAATTATGACAAATCAAGAATATTAAACACTGTCTTAATGAAAAGGCTCATTACATACTAGTTAGTGGTTCTAGCCACTGAACCAATTTTCATTCTATCATCAATTTTGTTTGTTCTTCAACAGCATCAGTTGAGATATACCTCATGTTTAAGAACAAATAAAAAAGAGCTTATTCAGTCGTTTGAGCAGCTCAAATGAACAATGTAGGGATTGTGTAATAATTTAATTTGCCTAGTTGATTAGGTCCTACTAATTTCCTCTTACCTAAAGTGGCATAATGAAGAAGTTCAAGATGATTTATTATTTCATTAAAAATTATATAGATTCACCTATCTATTCCTCTCTCTGACATACCTTAGGACAGGTTTACTCAGGAAACCTACCTTTATTGTCATATTAGCTCATGTGTGTGGTGGGTTTTGTTATTGTTGTTGGAGTTTTAAAAGTTAATCATGAAGTAATTCTGCCAGGAGGTGAGACAGGAAGCAAATAGGTATTTCTCTTGAGGTTGGAACTTTGTAGTGGTTACCTGCCATAATAAAGTACACAGATGGGCTGTGGAAATATTTGTTAATGAGAGGAATCAGTAAACTAGGGAAAAAAAATCTATGAGAGTAGGGAAACTGTTTTCAACCAGGAATCCTCTTCTTTTCCCACCTTCTATACATCCTGAGTATCGCTACCTCATAGCTCCTCTGTCAAGAATGGAAACTTGAAAAAAAATTGGAAACTGCCAAAATAAAATGTAAACATAGAATGGGGCAACCTCTCCAAATTTTACAAAATATGATTCGTATTATGAAAAACACAGTGGGCTAGGAATCTGAATCTTGGTTAAGAGGCCATTTCTGCTGTGTTCTGGCTGTGCCTTCTCGAGGAAAGTCATTGAATATTGTTGTACCTCTGTTATTTCTAAAGGTAAGATAGTAATTACAGCCTCTTAGCAACCCTGTTTGCTAAGATCAAGTGAGTGTTTGTAAAACAGTCTGAAACCACAACGTACCATCTAAATGAAATGGGTTATGTTGTTGAAGCAGATAATTTGGCTGCTTTTTCAGGGACTTGAACTTCTGAGTGTTATTCCTTCCTAACCCTTGGTCAAGAGAAGAAATACAAATGTTAAATTTCATTGTAACCATTGGAGGTGGTAAGCACAAATTAGTAAAGTTAGTGAAAAATCTAGAAAGTTGGAAAAGGACCTCATAAAATCTTTTATGATCAAAATTGAAGTGCTTTTCTCTGTTGATGTGGTTTGCCTGTGTCCCCACTCAAATCTCATCTGGAATTGTAGTTCCCATAATCCCCATGTGTCATAAGAGAGACCTGGTGAAAGTTGATTGAATCATGGGGGCAGTTACCTCCATGCTATTCCTGTGATAGTGAGTGCCCTTTCCTGAGATATGATGGTTTTAAAAGGCGTGTTTCCTCTTTTGCTTGGTACTTCTCCTTCCTGACATCATGTGAAGAAAGATGTGTTTGCTTCCTCTTCCACCATGATTGTAAGTTCCCTGATTGTAAGGCCTCCCCAGCCATGCAGAACTGTCAGCCAATTAAACCTAATTCCTTTACAAGTTACCCAGTCTCAGGGGTTTCTTTCTTCCTTTTTTCTTTTTTCTTTTTTTGAAATGGATTCTAGCTATGTCACCCAAGCTGGAATGCAGTGACACAATCTTGGCTCACTGCAAGCTCTGCCTCCCAGGTTCAACTGATTATCTTGCCTCAGCCTCCTAAGTATCTGGGACTACAGGTGTGCACCAACATGCCCAGCTGATTTTTTTTTTTTTTTTTGGTATTTTTAGTAGAAACAGGATTTTGCCATGTTGGCCAGGCTGGTCCCAAACTCCTGGCCTCTGGTAATCCACCCACCTCAGCCTCCCAAAATGCTGGGATTACAGGTGTAAGCCACTATGTCCATCCTCAGGTATTTCTTCACAGGAGAATGAGGATGGACTAATACAGTCAATTGGTACTGCAGAGAGTGGTGGCTGCTATAAGAATACCTGAAGGTGTGTAAGTGACTTTGGAGCCGGGTAACAGGCAGAGGTTGGAAGAGTTCGGAGGGCTCAGATGGAGGTTGGAAAATATAAAAAAGTTTGGAACTTCCTAAAGTCTTGTTGAATAACTTTGACCAAAAATGTGGGTAGTGATGTGGACAATAAAGCCCAAGGTGAGGTTGTCTCAGATGGAGATGAGAAACTTATTGGGAACTGGAATAAAGGTGACTCTTGTTATGCTTTAGCAAAGAGACTGGCAGAATTTTGCCTCTTCCCTAGAGATCTGTGGAACTAAGAACTTGAGAGAGATGATTTAGGGTATTTGGCAGAAGAAGTTTCTAAGCACAAAGCATTCAAGAGGAAGCAGAGCATACCAGTTTGGAAAATTTGAAGCCTGAAGATGTGATAAAAAAGAAAAACCCATTTTCTAGGGAGAAATTAGAGCCTGCTGCAGAAATTTACATAAATAAAGAGAGGCCAAATGTTAATCAACAAGGCAATGGGAAAATGTCTCCAGGGCATGTTAGAGATCTTCACAGCAGCCCCTTCCATCTCAGGCCTAAAGGCCTAGGAGGGGGAAATGGTTTCCTGGGCTGAGTCCAGGGGCTGCCTGCTTCAGGACATAGCCCTGTGTCTCAGCTGCTACAGCTCCAGTGATGGCTAAAAAGGGCCAATATACAGCTCAGAGTGTTGCTTCAGAAAGTGCAAACCCCAAGGCTTTATGGCTTACATGTGTTGGGCATGCAGGTGCACAGAAATCAAGAATTGAGGTTTGGTAACATCTGCCTAAATTTCAGAGGATGTATGGAAATGCCTGGATGTCCAGGCAGCAGTTTCCTGCAGGGGTGGATCCCTCCAGGAGAGCCTCTACTAGGGCAGTGCAGAAGGAAAAGGTGGCTTTGGAGCCTCCACATAGAGTCCCCACTGTGGCACTTTCTGGTGGAGCTATGAGAAGAAAGTTACCATGCTCCAGACCACAGAATGTTATATCCACTGATGGCTAGCACCACGCACCTGGAAAAGCCACAGAAATTCAATGTCAGCCCATGAAAGCAGCTGGGAGGGGACCCTGCAAAGCCACAGGGGTAGAACTGGCCAAGGCCATGGGAGCCCACCTCTTGTATCAGCATGACCTGGATGTGAGACATGGAGTCAGAGGAGATCATTTTGGAACTTTAAGATTTAATGAATGCCCTATTGGATTTTGGACTTGCATGGGACATGCAACCCCTTAGTTTTGGCCAATTTCTCCCATTTGAAATGGGTATACTTACCCAATGTCTCTAACTGTATTTTATCTAGGAAGTAACTAACTTGTTTTTGATTTTACAGGCTCATAGGTAGAAGAGACCTGTCTTGCCTCAGATGAGACTTGGGACTTGGACTTTTGGGTTAATTCTGGAATGAGATAGACTTTGGGGAACTGTTGGAAAGGCATGATTGTGTTTTGAAATGTGAGGAAATGAGATTTGGAAGGGGCCAAGGGTGGAATGATGTGGTTTGGCTGTGTCTGCACCCAAATCTCATCTTGAATTGTAGTTCCCATATTCACCACATATTGTGGGTGGGATCTGGTGGGAGGTAATTGAATCATGGGGACAGTTCCCTCCATGCTGTTTTGTGATAGTGAGTGAGTTCTCATGAGATCTGATGGTTTTATAAGGGGCTTCTCCCCCTTTTCTCAGCACTTCTCCTTCCTGTCACCATGTGAAGAAGGATGTGTTTGCTTTCCCTTCTGCCATGATTGCAAGTTTCTTGAGGCCTCCCCAGCTATGTAGAACTGTGAGTCAATTAAACCTCTTTCCCTTATAAATTACCCAGTCTTGGGTATTTCTTCATAGCAGGGTGAGAATGAACTCCCAGAGAATCTGAGTGAATGAAACTTTTATTTATTTTTTTAATTGCATTTTAGATTCTGGGGTACATGTGCAGATCATGCAAGATTGTTGCATAGGTACATTCATGGCAAGATGGTTTGCTGCCTCCATGCCTCCATCACCTATACCTGACATTTCTCCCCATGTTATCCCTCCCCACCCTCCTGCTATCCCTACCCTAGCCACCCCCGCAATGGACCCTGGTGTGTGATGCTCCCCTCTCTGTGTCCACATGTTCTCATTGTTCAACACCTGCCTATGAGTGAGAACATGTGGTGTTTGATTTTCTGTTCTTGCATCAGTTTGCTGAGAGTGATGGTTTCCAGGATCAACCATGTCCCTACAAAGGACACAAACTCATCATTTTTTATGGCATATATGTGCCACATTTTCTTTGTCCAGTCTACCATCGATGGGCATTTGGGTTGGTTTCAGGTATTTGCTATTGTAAACTGCCGTGATGAACATGCATGTGCATGTGTCTTTATAATACAACGATTTATAGTCCTTTGGGCGTATACACAGTAATGGGATTCCTGGGTCAAATGGAGTTCAACCATTGTGGAAGACAGTGTGGTGATTCCTCATGAATGAAGCTTTTGACTCTGAAATCAGACAGACCAGAGTTAGAATCCTAGCTGTGCCATTTAGTGGCTTTATAAGCTTGGGAAAGTCACTTTATCTTTTAGCCTCAATTTCCTCTTTGTAAATTGTGGTATATTGCACCTACTCTCTGTGTTGTGAGAGTTAAATTACCTAAACATCCCAAATATTTATCCTATTGACTGGCTTGCATCAATAACTCAATAATTGCCTGCTACTATTATTATACAGAATATGTCCTCATTATGATCAATAAGTAGATTCACTGGGCATGCTCCAGGACCAAATCTCACAAGCCAGAATGTTCTCTTTCAGAAAATTCTCAGCCTAGACCTGGAAGCCTGCAGGCTTCTCATAGTCTGGGCTGATGCCACGTATTCAAATATTTTCCTTCTTTCGGGAGCACAGGAATCTTATATATAGGAGTCTAGCCCCAGAATCATCTTAGCTCTGTGCTAGTGGTACTCTCAACTCTGATTCATTGTAAGTATGGCAGTTTGGCATAAGTTGTGTGTATATACATGTGGATGTGCATATTTGTATAAGAGAAGTGATATACAAAAAATTATAGTGAATCCTGAGTGAAGGTTCCTCAAAAGAATGAGAGAAGAGTGAATACACTTATTTTCCAGTCTCTATGGCTGGGCTTAATAACGCCCTCAATCAACTCTCAACCTGTCTTCCTGGTCTCACAACAGGCTAGCTATCTTCCCGTTTACCATCACACTGAGACTGTCTCCTGGTTTCTCCTAAACTTTGTGTAATTTTGACACTTGGAGCCTTTGTAGATAACTGTGTCTTTCTTGCCTCTTACCTGCCTGACGAATTCCCACTCATTCTTTAAGACCCAGGTCAAATATCACTCTTTGGTAAAATCTTTTCTCATGTCATCTAGACTGATAGTCTATGTCTCATTTATGTTTTCTGGTATTGATTAAATACAAAATAAAATTAAGTGTTAAAGACTATCATGATTGAGAAAATACTACATGCTAAGAAGTTTTCAGGCTTTATCTTATTTGATGCACAGATAAACTTATGTCCATTTAGCAGATGAGAAAAGTAAGACTCAGGACATTTAAATAATTTGTCCAGGGTTACAAATACAGTAAACAGAATTCAATGTATGTCCAAAGCCTGTGCTCTTACCTACTAGGGAACTATTTATTTTATGACATGGTTATCCCTCCAATAGACTGAGATTCCTCATTTTATTCCTCTTGGGAGCCCTCATTGGCACATAATAGGAGCTTAATAGTTGTTTATTGAAGGAATAATTATGTAAATCCTAAATAATTATTTATCAAGTGAATAAATGCTGAGCAGTAGTTTTTAAATTTAGATGATTTGAAATGCAGTTTTCCTTATTACTGTAGTACATTAATAGACCTGTGATTTCACAGATTATTATTTCTTCATGTGCTTACTTATCATAAAGACCATATTCAGAAATAGTTATAAGTCCCAAGGATTTCAGTCTTTAATGTGTGCTGTTATATAATACATAATATAAAGTTAACTATAGAGAATTCTTTTTAATTTCTCTACTTCTTTAATTGAAGGTGGTTGTATTCGTGGAGTGGGGAGATATGTTTTTGTCCTTTGAGATTTGCTGTATGATTGTCTCTTCATGGTTTTAATAAGCAATTATCCTGCTAGGCACAGGATTTGTAAAAAATAATCAAATGAAGTTATATAATTTTGAGTGACTTCCTCCTCTGTGTACCTCCACTAGGAGGTATACTTGGGATTTAATTGTCGAATTTGGACTTTAAAGCTTAGTTCAAACAGGAACCAGTCATAATCCCAAAAGACAAAATTCCCACAGTCATAATCGCAGTTGTTGAAATCTCAGAAGATCAAAGTCCCAAAAATATAATTCTGAAAAACAATCTTTAAAAATTCTTTAGAACACATTTGCTTACATTTCTAAAAGAGGATTTATGTGAGAAACATATAAAAACAGGACAGAACACTTCATAGGGTATTTTCACAATAGAATAGGCAATAATAACATACATATTTTTGCAACATAAACACTCAGGTATAATAACAGTAGCATGAGTGTAAGAATTATGAACAGATAAACCAAATTCACAAAGGAATAGGTCAAAAAAGAACATGTATAAATATATATTTCACTATGGTTGGTAATTGTGTGCACCCAGATTTACAACTGCAGTCATCTGAAATACTATGACAAAAACCCTGAGTCTTTTGATGAGATCTATCAAAAATTGCAGTAGATCACCACTGCATATATAGTCACCCAAAAACCCAAAGTCTCAAGAAATGTTATCTTTTATAACTGCAGATGTACAATGACATCTCTCTATTTCTTGGAAAATTTCAACATTTTAACATAAACAATGATTACATAAAAAATCAACATTGTGATAATGCCCTTTCATGGAGTCAGATTTGCAAGAAATGCATGAACAAATTAGAGTTCTCTAAATGTCTCTACACAATTATACCACCATGACTGGAAAGGATGCAAAGATAAAAGATATAGAATAGTGAATTGTGGAAAAAAAAATGCCTGCAATTTATAATAGTAAAAAAAAACCCTATAAAAAGATAAAAGGAAGAAAAGCAATACCCTCATCCCCATCCTCACTCCAAGAAAATCTGAAAAGAAAATCTGATGTATGTAATATAATATGTATAACAGAGATAGATTATGGGCAATTGCATGCAGATAATCCACAAGAACAGGCCAACTTTCATGATCATTAACTATATTTTGAAGTATTGCACCATGATGAATAGCTCTTTCTTTTTTATTTTAGAGTATGGTGTCCTCAGATAATACATTCACTTTTATTTTCTTTAGGGATTTTGATCTTTCAGGATTTCAACATTTGAGATTAAGAGATTCAGAAATATGTCTTTCAGAATTATACTCTATACCTGTTTCAAACACCTAATCATAGATGTATCTAGGAGAGTACCATAGAGATACTCAGTTAATAGTCATTGCACTAAATTGGATTTAATTGATTTAGCACAGATAATACACTTTGTGTCACAGGAAATATACTTCCTTAGTTTTGAATTTAAGAAAGCATTGATCCCATTCTGTTGGTTGCCAGGGAGGAATAACAGTAGGAGAAATACCTAATGTAGATGATGCAGGGATAGATTCAGCAAAGCACCATGGCACTTATGTAACAAACCTGCATGATCTGCACATATTCCCCAGAACTTAAAGTATAATAAAACAAAGAAAAGCTATTGAAAGAAAAAAAAAAGCAATTTTCCAAAGACATATTTCAAGTTGTCAACTGAATTTATTAAAGAAGTTAGAGTGAGAAAATGGACAGATATTTATATTGTCAGGAAACATTGGTTCCTATCAATTATGGGGGAACCTTTGTTTCTAACAAGGTTATATTTAAAACCAGTCTGTCTACCATAATGATCAAATCAGGTAAAACAAATAGATAATCAAACTGTTTTCATTAGTTTGCTCTGGGTCAAAATTTCTGGGTCTTTATTCCTCAAGTCTAACCATATTATATCCCATTCTTGTTATTGGTTGTTTTGTAAATGAAAAAAAATTATATCACTGTGGCAGATATTTCAGATTGCCTGATCAAAAGTCTTTCCTAGCTTCCTTCTCCCTTGCCTTCTTCCAATTATAGGGATTTCTTTTTCTTACTTTCTTTATAGCAAGTGGTGTTCATGTTTACTAATTATGGTCAATGAAATCATGAAATCTGCTGGTGGCTTCTGGGAAAACATTTACCTTCCTGATTGAAAAGTACACAGACAGCTGATGCACTTTATTTATACCTTATTTTGCCTGAAACTTGAAGATGATGGCCACAGAAGAGGCAGATTCTTTAACTTCGAGATACCAGGCATGAAGAATAAAGCCAACATACTGAAGATGCCAAAGCAGAGACAAAGCCCATGTCCTGGAAGGCATAGTCCAACAGCTGAACTAAGGCCGGAAATTGCCTGCCGTGGCTTCTTACTCTGTGAGGACAAATCGTATATTTGTTTAAGCTGTACTTATTGAGTATTTTTGGTCACTTTCAGCCAAAAAAAAAAAAAAAATTCAATATGTAGAATCGGTAGGGAAGACTCAGAAGGACTTCAGGGAACACCTAAGAGTTGTGGAGGAAGTGAACTGCCCCCCTTATCTTAGAAAGGGACAGTTTGTTTGTATCTTGGCACCATATCAGGATGAGAAGTAGAGCAGTATAATCCAGTGTCTAACTTCTGACCTCTCCCCTGGATGCCAGCCAACTAAATTCATGACTATCAGAGAGAAGAAGATAAGACATCTGAGTTAATTCCTTCTTGATATCTGGATGAAAATGTCTCGAGATCTGTATTGGTTATTTTTCTTTTTGAATAGTGTACCTCATATGAATCCATGAAAAATTCTCTATGTTTCATTTATTCATTCAGCAAATAGTTATTGAGCATCAGCAAAACCAAGCAGAGTCACTCTAGTGTAGATTGTAGCCTGGCAAGAGAGGTAAGCATAATTCAAATAATTATAAAATGAGTATACTTTTCAAGTTAGAGTTAAGTGCTGTGAAGTAAAAGAACAGAGATCCAAGATCACATATGATTAAGGAATCTGGTCTTTGAGTTGTTGCAAATTAGGAGACAATTCCTCTGAAAGTGGCACTTAAAAAATGAATAATGTTAACTAATACTGGTTAACTAGGCATAGAAGGCATGTTAACTCTGCATAGCAAGGGAGAGGAGAATATCCCCAGGAAAAAGAAGAGCATGTAAAAGGGCTCAAGATGGAAACTGGTGAGTTTGAGGGTCTCAAAGGAAATCACTGTAGTTGAAGTGCTAAGAGTAAGAGAGTCTGGAGAGAGAGGCAGAAGTCAGACCCTACTGGGTATTATTGTCCATCTTAAGGTCTTTAGTCTTTACCAAATGACCGTCAGAAGCTATTGAAGGGTTATAAAGAGGAGCAACAAAAACTAGTTGTAAAGATTTTAGTGTTTTGAAAATATCAATCTGGCTGTATCATGGAGAATAACTTAGCAGTGAGACAGTCTTACATATTTATATACTTAAGAACTTATTGCACTTATTCAAATGAGAGACAATGGTAGTTAGGTATAGAATGGTTCTGTTGGTGATGACCGTGATGCTGTTGGGGGTGGGAGAAACTGATGGATTTGGTAATTATATTTAAGATGTAAATGGACATTTGATTATAGCATGGAAATGACTCTGTAGAAAAAGGAACTATAAAGTTGGCCCCCAAATCCCTTGCTTGCTACCTGGATTGGTCATGATTCTATTCTCTCAGATTAGGAACAAAGGAAAAGCCCAGAGTTGGAGGAGAATATTGCAATTTTATTCTTAGACTCACTGATATGTTTTGATGGACCTCTGCATAAGAAAAATGGTAGAGCAATGGCAAAATGTAATGGGAAGATTTAGTCACACCCACTAATCTGTTTACCATTATTGGCAATGTTTTTATTTCTCTTGTTTGTTGCTTTTATTTCTCTTGTTTGTCACTTAACTTTTCTGATGTCTTTAACTGATCATGGATTCCTTGCTGACATAGAGGATCTCAGGATAAATTGCCTGTTTATTGCCTCTTAATGTTCTAAGACCTTGTTCTTTGGAAGATGTTACTGCCTGCCTGTTCAGGTTCTTTTTTTCTGCTGAGAATACACAGTGACTCTGACCTGAAACATGGGAATCATTCAAATCAAAATAGTAAAGTGTCTTTCCCTCAATAGTTCTGCTAGGGGTAAACCTCGTCTTTTTATAAAATAGACTTTCATTTTTACAAGTTTTAGATTTTCAAAAATATTGAAGAAACAGTGACTTTCAATATATGCCAACAGACAATTTTTCCTATTATTAACATCTTACATTATCTACCACTACAGTGTCATACAGAATATTTTCTAGAATCCTTTCAAACCGTAGTGGTGTTATTTACTAAAAGGAGGTAAAATCTGCTACTAAGAATCAGGAAAGAATGAACCCTCACCCAATTCACTGCTCTGAAACTCCAAAAATGAGCACAAATAACTAAAAATCGAAAAAGAAGACTCCATGGATAATAAAATAGCTACCACAAACCCTTATTAAAACTCCAGAATCTTTGTGAGCTACAGTAAAATTTGATTCAAATTCAAAGAAGAATCCCAGGTTGATAGCATCTGCCCTATTTTTGAGGAAACAGCAATTTTCAGGAATAGTCTCTGAAAGGCCATATAAATGCTGCACTCGAGATGACTATTGATGTGGGTGAACTGGAAAGATGCATTCATTCCCCTTGAGGTTCATTTCCTCACTACAAAGCTTTCAAAGAGGTGCAATAAAAAGATCACATGTCCATGCCATTTTTATTTTTTCCAACTCAGCTTTCTAAACTGGAATGGCAGCCTGAAGGCCAAGCTTAGCCATAGACACGGATCTAGCTTTGCCACTACTGGGCAATATTAGCTAAGCAGAAATAAACAACCACTGACCTTCTGAGCCGAAGTTTCTTAGATGTAGAACTTTGTGCTGTTACCTCGTATCTACCCAGAGAGATCTGCTGTTTATGAAGGAGAAGAAGGAAAACTTCCCTCCCCACAGGACCAGATATTTCCCCTCTGATACA
Source organism: Alouatta palliata (assembly GCA_004027835.1). NCBI lineage: Eukaryota > Metazoa > Chordata > Mammalia > Primates > Atelidae > Alouatta > Alouatta palliata. The sequence continues at coordinate 16,233 of PVKV010025867.1, read as the reverse complement.
CACATAGAAGCTTTAACACTATAAAATCAGATGAAAGAGAAACACTGATCACATATACTTTGAAGAATGTGGATATATTTCTTTATCCAGATCAAGCAGTATTTAAGACCATAGTCTAGAATGCTCGTAGTTAATTTAGTTTCTTTTAATTTCATCTCTATTAGGCCTAAAGTGGATGGTCTTCCCTTCTGGCATGTAAGATAAGCAGAGTTCACACATAGGAAGTTCAAGTCCAGAGGAATTATCAACACTTTGAAACTAAAATCAGCTTCTTTCTCCATTGACAGACTAAAACATATCACCTGTCTAGAATGGAGAGTAGAGCGTTCTCTTGAAAAGGTCCAGATGGTTTTGTCAGTAATTTACTCTGACAGTATAGAAATAGCTAGGCTCTAGGAAAACAGATCCAGGTTTCTGATGCTCATTTTGCAATTATAGCCCTTCTAAATCTTATTCTTAGCTGCTATTAGTTTTAAAGCCCCTAAAATGGAACAGGCCTGTTAGACTGTCTTTAGTCAATAATTCATTTTCCATTATAAAACAATTTAGTGCATTATCTTGGGCCAAGCATAGGACACAGGATAGTATTTTCCTTAAATGACGTTGCTAATGCAATGGGCAATGTTAGTGAACCTGCTCCTCAAACTGTCTCTTGAGAAGAAACTATCAGTGCGTCAATCTTACACATCTTAGCAACCAAATAGATATGAGATTAAGATCGCCAAATGCTGACTGTTTGCAATTCAAATGTGAGCTTTACTTCCTCTGAGTCTTTCTTGGAGTCCTGAGTTTTTACCTTTAGAGGAATTATTAATGTTAACACTTTAAAATTAGAATGCTAGTGCTGAGGGTGCTTTAAGAATATGTAACTCAATCCCTTTGCTTCACAGATGAATAAACAGAATTTCAGAGGCTGAGTAATTTGCCCTAGGTCCCAAACTGGTAAGAAGCAGAAAAGTGACTAGAGTGAGAACTCTTACAGAAAATGGTCTTTAACTTTCTCTGTTTTTTCACTGTTTACATAAGTCCAGGACCAGCAGACTCCTAGCTATTCTGCAATTTGCCATAATGCTCATTTGTGGCTGAGACTCGGTTTATGTATCTGAAAGCTGGGATAAAAATGCCTGCCCCTTCAGTGTATTTGTCATGCAAGAGAGAGGTGTGTAAAATGGCTGAGTGTGTACGTACGTGTGGAGGGTGGGGTGGCAGTAGGTGGTTGGTGGTGGTTGTAGCAGTTTCGCAGCTGCATCAGTCTTGAAGCAATTTCTTTACATTTCACAAGTCAAACACTCTAATAGCCCAGCATTCAGCAATTATTTTCAGATCATGTTAATGTATTTTTTTCCCTCCAAGCACTTCACTTGTAGATATTACAGTCTGTTTTCATGTGATACTGAAATGAAAAGGTTATTACTAGCTTGGAAGTAAGCAATGCCAGCTATAGAGTGTTTTATTTTACTTGGATATTGTAAGCTAAGATGATGAGAAAGGCTTTGTGGGAGCACAGAATTTTCCATCTTTCTGCCATCCTGACTTTATTCTCAGCTCGTTCATTCTTCTTGTAGTATTTCTAGAGAGGGAGGCAGGTTTTGAGTTTGAGGGCTTCAAGGGTTTCATTCCACTTATAGGTCAATTTGGAGTCTCTTGTGCCAAGGCATCAGGTGCCTCAAAAAATGAGTCTGTGGTCATGAATCACTAGACTAGAAAATGGAAAGACAAGTGTAGTCTTTGCTTCCTTGAGCTTGAAGAGAGGGGCTGTCCTATTCCCCTTTATATCTCCAGGGCTTAGTGAGAATAGAGTAAGTACTTTTTGAAATAAAAAGACTGATATTTCTTTGCTTATACCTGAAAGTGAAATTAATTCCAGATAAGTAAAAATTTAAATCTCAAAACAGAAAATGCTGGAGTAAAATATTGGTGAGTATTTGTTTAAATTCAAAGTAACATTATAGGCGGAAACCACATGTAAAGTTTTAATAGGTTTTACCAGGTAGAAATGAACAATCCTTATGTCAAAAATTCATATAAAATTTAAAAGGAGACTTAAATTGAGAATGAGATTTGGAATTGCACAGAACAGGCAAATCTTCATTATGGAGAATTCTTAAAAACAGTAAAAGGTAATGATTATTCATCCCAATGGGAAAAAAGAAATAAGGACAAACAGGCAATTCACTAAAGAAGAAATATAAATGCTTAGTAAGTATGAAAATATATTAAATACAATCAGTAAGAAAACTTGCATATTGGAGAACAGCAATGAAGTACTATTTGTAATGATTTAACTGGCATAGACTTTGAAAACATAGTAATACTCAGCTTGGCAGGAGTGTCACTCTCATGCACTGCAAGTAGGACTGTGTACAGGTAAGACCATTTTACATTATGTGTACAGTGTCTTAAAAATCAGGTCTGTTTTTTGATCCAGCAAATACACTTCTAAGAAATATATAGAAGAGTATGCAAAATTATAAAAATGTTTACTAAAGCATGGTTTGTAATATAAGAAAAGTTAGAAACAGCCTAAATGTTCTAAACCAGGAGACTTGTTCAGTAACTTATGATATATAATAATATATTAGAATCTTACAATTATGATACCTTAAAATATATCATACAGTTTTTGGCATTTATTCTGTTGACGTGATGTATCACATTTATCAATTTGCATATGTTAACCATCCTTGCATTCCTGGTATGAATCCTACCTGATCAGGGTGTGTTATCTTTCTGATATCTGTTGGATTCACTTTGCTATTATTTTGTTAAGGATTTTTGGATCTATGTTCATCAGGGATATTGGCCTGTAATTTGCTGTGTCCTTGTCTTATTTTGGTATAAGGGTTATGCTGGCCTTGTAGAATGAGTGAAGGAGAATACTCTCCTCTTAAATTTTTTGGAATAGTTTTAGGAGACTTGGTATTAATTCTTCTTTGTATGCTTGGTGAATTCACCCGTGAGTCCCTCTGGTCTTGAGCTTTACCTTTTTGAGAGACTTCTTATTACTGATTCAGTCTTGCTACTCATTTTGTCTATTGAGGTTTTCTATTTCTACCTGATTCAATCTTGGTATGCTGTATATTTCCAGGAATTTATTCATTCCCCCTAGGCTTTCAGTTTGTCAGCATATAGCTGTTCATAATAGTCTCTGATTATTCTTTGTATTTGTATGGTATCAGTTGTAATGTTTCCTTTTTCATTTCTGATTTTGCTTATTTGGGTATTCTCTCTTTTTTCATGGTTTGTCTACATAGTGGTTTATCGATTCTGTTTATCTTTTCAAAGAACTAAATTTTTGTTTCATTTATCCTTTGTATTGTTTTTTTGGTCTCTATTTCATTTAGTTCTGCTCTTATATTTATTATTTCTTTTCTGCTGCTAATTTTGGTTATGGTTTGACCTTGTTTTTCTAATTCCTTGGAGTACAGTATTTAGACTGTTAATTTGTAATCTTTCTGGTTTTTTGATGTAGGCAAAAAAATACCTATATCAAAAAACCAGAAAGATTATAAATTAACAGTCTAAACTATTATAGTCTAAACATAAATTTCCCTCTTAGCACTGCTTTGGTTGTATCTCACAGGTTTTGATATGTTGTGGTTTCATTTTTATTTGTTTCAATAAACTTTTTGATTTTCATTTTAATTTCTTTGTTGACCCAGTGATTATTGAGGAGCATGTTGTTTAATTTCTATATATTTGTACAGTTTCTAAAATTCTATATACTTGTACAGTTTCTAAAATTCATCTTGGTATTGACTTGCAGTTTTATTCCATTGTGTTCTGCGGAGATATTTGATATAATATCAGTTTTTAGAAATTTGTTGAGACTAGTTTTCTGGCCTGTAATATGTGATCTATGTTGGAGAATGTTCCATGTGCTGATAAAAATAATGTATATTCTGCAGTCATTAGATAGAATGTTCTGTAAATGTCTGGTAGGTTCATTTGGTCTAAATTACAGTTTAATTCCAGTGTTTCTTTGTTGATGATTTTGTCTAGATGATTTGTCTAATGTTGAAAGTAGGGTGTTAAAATCCCCCACTGTTATTGTATTGCAGTCTATCTAACTCTTTAGATCTAGCAATATTTGTTTTATAAACCTGGATATTCTAGTATTGGATGAATATATGTTAAAAATCGTTTTATTCTTTTATTTCAAAACTATACTTTAAGTTCTAGGGTACATGTGCAGATCATGCAGGATTGTTACATAGGTATACACATGCCATGGTGGTTTGCTGCATCCATTCCCCCATCACCTGCATTAGGTATTTCTCCTAATGTTATCCCTCCCCAATACCCCCACCCCCTGCTATCCCTTCCCTAGCCTCCAATCTAGGCCCCAGGGTGTGATGTTCCCTTCCCTGTGTGTCTTTGTGTTCTCATTGTTCAATACCCACTTATGAGTGAGAACATGCGGTATTTGGTTTTCTGTTCTTGTGTCAGTTTGCTGAGAATGATGGTTTCCAGCTTCATCTATGTGCCTGCAAAGGACATGAACTCATTGTTTTTTTATGGCTGCGTAGTATTCCATGGTGTACATGTGCCACATTTTCTTTATCCAGTCTATCACTGATGGTTCTTTTTCCAGATTAATCCCTTTATCATTATAAGACTTTGTCTTCTTTTTATTTTTTTTGACTTAAAGTTGGTTTTATCTGATATAAATATAGTTACTCTTGCTCACTTTTGGTATTCATTTGCATGGAATATCTTTTTCTGTTTCTTTACTTTCAGTCTATATGTATCTTTGCTGATAAGATGAGTTTTTTATAAGCAACATATAGCTAAATCGTGTTTTTTAAAAATTTATCCAACCGCATTTTATATATATTCAGTGGATAATTTATTCCATTCACATTCAAGATTATTATTGACATATGAGACTTTGTTTTGTCATATTTTTAATTGTTTTCTGGTTGTTCAATATATTCTTTGTTTCTCTCTTTTCTCTTATGATTCATAATTTGTGGTTTGGTGGATTTCTATAGTGATATTATTTGAATCCTTTCTCTTCCTCCTCTGTGTGATTGCTTCACCAGAGTTTTATATTTTCATGTGTTTTAATTATAGTAAATGTCATTCTTTTGCTTCTAGGTTTAGGATTCTTTTGAATATTTCTTGTAGGAAAAGTCTAGGGTAATGAATTCCCTCAAGATTTGTCTGTCTTGGAAAGATTATTCTGCATTTATGAAGGATAATTTTGCTGAATATATTTTTCATGGCTGGTAGTTAATTTTTTTTAGCACTTTGAATATATTATCCCATTCTCTTCAGGCTTATAAGGTTTCTGCTGAGAAATATGTTATTAATCAGAATGGGATTTCCTTTGTAGGTGACTAGAGACTTTTCTCTTGGTGTTTTTAGGCTTCACTCTTTATCTTTAGCATTAGAGAGTCTGACTACAATGTACTGTGGAGAAGACCTTTTTGCATGTTATCTGCCTGGAGATTGCTGAGCCTCCTGTATGTGAAAGTCTAAATCTCTTGCTAGACTTGGGAAGTTTTTATCAATTATTTGTTAAATACATTTTCTAATCATTTTATTTTCTCTTTGTCCACAGGGATACTGATAATTCAGATATTTGGTTGCGTTATTTGTCCCAAATGTCACAAATGCTTTGCTCATTCTTTTTTTCTCTAAAATTTTGTCTGACCAAATTATTTTTTATGAAAGCCTGTCTTCAAGCTCTTTCTTCAGCTTGATTTTATGTATTGTTGAAGCCTTCAAATTCATTTTGTCCTTTCCTCAATGAAAAATTTAGTGCCAGGACTTCTACCTGGTTCTTTTAAAAAAAAATCTCTCTCTTTCTTTCTCTCTCTCTCTCTCTCTCTCTCTCTCTCTCTGAGATGGAGTCTCACTCTGTTGCCCAGGTTGGAGTGCAGTGGCTTAGTCTTGGCTCGCTGCAATTTCTGCCTCCTACGTTCAAGTGATTCTCATCCCTCAGCCTCCCAAGTAGCTGAAATTACAGAAAAAAACCTATCTTTTTAGTAAGTTTCTCATTCATGTGCTGAATTGTTTTTTTGATTTCTTTGTATTGCTTTTCAGAATTCTCTTGTATCTCACCAAGCTTCTTTAAAATTAATATTTTGAATTATTTGAGATTTCAAAAATTCTTTTTGACTGAGATTGCTAGAGAATTATTGTGTTTCTCTGGAGGTGTTTTTGTTTTGTTTTTTGCCTTTTCTTGTTTTCTGTGTCCTTGTATTGATATTTGAAAATCTGGTGTAACAGTCACTTTTTCCAATTTTTGGATTTCTTTTCATAGTGGAGTACTTTTCCTTGAAGATATATATATATATATATATATATATATATATATATATATATATATATATAGTTGGTTAGGTAGGGTGCTTTGGTTTTGATTTGGGGTGCCTGCAGTAGTGTGATCTCCGTATGATTTCTTCAGCTGCCAACAGCCTCAGTGCTATCTGTGACTTCCTTGCTGATTTAAGTGTAGTTATTAGTGGAGGCTGTGATAAAATTTTGCTGAGGACTAGGATGCTGGCAGGCCAGTCTTTGGGCCCTAGTGGTGGCTGTGTTGGGCACAGCATGCCTGTTCTTGTGCCTCAGGGCAGCTTACACTGGCACCCATGTTAGTGGATCCAGGAAGGAGATACACAGAACACACACACACACACACACACACACATTTTTTTAGGGCGGGGTCTCACTCTGTCACCCAATGACATGATGGAAGCTCACTGTATCATCCATGTCCCAGGCTCAAGGGATCCTCCTACTTCTGCCTCTTGGGTAGCTGGAACACAGACACACACCACCACACCCAAGTAATTTTTGTGTTCTTTGTAGAGATGGGGTTTCACCATGTTGTCCAGACTGATTTTGAACTCCTGGGCTTAAGTAATCTGCCCACCACAGCCTCCCAATGTGCTGGGATTATAGCATGAGCCACCATGCCCAGCCTGAAAGCCTGATTCTTAGGCCTTCAGGTGGCTTGTGTAGGTGCCAGTCATGGCAGTGTTGGACTGGGCTTGTGGACATGATCTTGAGCCACTGAGCAGCTTGCATGATGTGGAAAATGCCAGTGGTAGTGTTGGAGCAACCCACTGGAACCCACCACGACATGTTGGTGGTGACTGTGACAGGTTGAGCAGACTGGTGCTTATGGGTTATAGCTGTGGTGATATTGACACATTGGGTCAGCCAGACCTCAGACCACAGTAGGAGGGATCAGGTGCCAGTGGTGCTGGACTTACCTGGATAATTTTTCGGCTCATGGGTTGGATGTTTGAGTATTTGCCGGATGGGACCAGGCCGATAAACTAGTCATCAGGCCCCCTAGTAGTGCATTCAGGTGCTAGCTGTGGTAGAAAGAGGTGGAGTGGTCTCAGAGTCACTGGTGGAATGCTCAGGTGTGAGCTCTTCTGAGCTAGATCAACATAGGCAGGTAGTTGTGGGGAGTGCAGTTTGCTAACACTTTCATCTCAGAGCAGTACACAGCAGCAGCAGTAAGATTTGTCCTTGCGTGTGTGGGAGTGTCAAGCTTCCTCTCTTCCTTTATGGCCCTGTGGCGGCAGCAGCAGTGTCAGCCATGCCTCAGGGCAGGATACAGATCTTTGGAGGCTAGGCTCTCAAAATGGTGCCAGTTGAGGGCTTGCCTTTGGGTCGGGTGAAGTCCCTCTCAGCTGGAGCAGCATGAGCAGATAGTTGCGGGAAGTGTAATTTTCTTGTGCCTTGGTCCCATAGCAGCCTACATAGGCAGCGGTGGGATTTTTTCTCAGAGGGCATGAGAATGTCCAGCTTCTTATTTTCCGTCTTGGCCCTACGGCAACAGTGTCATCCAAGGCCCAGGACAGGACACAGATATTTGTAGGCTAGGCTCTTAGAATGGCATTAAAATGTAGCTGCTCTGGGCTCAGATACCTATAGGGCTGTGTGTTAGTTCCCTATCTGGAGAAACGTCTCTGTGCAACCTCTAGGCAGCTTCATATGTCTTGAGGCTTGTCTGGGTCAAGGGGTTCTCTCATAGCTAAGATTGCAAAAGATCATGGTGGGAGTGTGAAGCCCTGGAGATTCCTCTCTTACCCTTTTCTCATGTCTGGGAGATTCTCCAAGCTCCCAGCCATTCCTGGCGGAGCAAGCTGCCTCACTTCTCTTTCCTTACTTGCTTTCAGTGCTGTGTGTCACTTCTCTGTTGAATCCCACTGTTCTCTCTTAGATAATTTACTGACAGTGTGATGATTTACTCACTTGCTCACTTTGATTTGACTCTATGCAGGAGGCATGTACTGGCTGCATCTACTCAGCTATCTTGCCTCCAGTCTGCTAGTAAATTTTTAACTGCCATAGTTCACTTTAAAATGCCTCTTCTATGCTGTCCACATTTTAGGGGATAATGAGGCAGCTATAGTGCAACCTGTTTAAAGCCTTATAAAAACTGAGCTATTTTAATAATGTAAGCCACTCACTTAAAATAGGCAGATAATTGTTACTAAAACTAGAATCTACTTAAATTCCAAGCACTAAGGCCTGATTTAATTAAGCATTGACATCAACACCTTGATTCACATATGCTACCATTAAAAGGATGAACACACAGGCATAGTAAATAGTACATAGGCACTGGAGCCAGACAAGTGTCAGTTAAAAATCCCATAGCCATGGATTAATTGCTGTGTGATGTTGGGCCGGTGTTTCGACTATTCCTGATACCAAAACATGGCAAAGACACAACAGCAAAACAAAATTTGAGGCTAATATTCCTGATGAAAGTTGATGCAAATATCCTCAATAAGCTACTGACAAACAGAATCCAGCAGTGCATCAAAAAGCTTATCCACCACGATAAAGTCAGCTTCATCCCTGAAATTCAAGGCTGGTTCAAGATATGCAAGACATAATCCATCACATAAACAGAACCAATGACAACTACTAGATGATTATCTCAGTAGATACAGAAAAGGCATTTGATAAAATTCAACACCACTTCATGTTAAAAACTCTCAATAAAGTAAGTATTGATGGAATGTATGTTAAAATAGTAAGAGCTGTTTATGAGAGACCCACAACCAGTATCATACTGAATGGGCAAAAGCTCAAAGCATTCCCTTTAAAAACTGGCACAAGACAAGCATACTTTCTCTCACCACCCCTGTGCAATATAGTGTTGGAAGTTCTGGCCAGGGCAATCAGGCAAGAGAAAAAAAAAATGTATACACATAGGGAGGAAGTCAAATTATTTGTTTGCAGATAATATGATTGTATATTTAGAAAATCCCATTGTCTCAGCCCAAAATCTCCTTATGCTGATAAGCAACTTCAGCAAAGTCTCAGGATACAAAATCAATGTGCAAAAATCACAAGCATTCCTATACACCAATAACAGACAAACCGAGAGTCAAATCATGAATGAACTTCCATTCACAATTGCTACAGAAAAAATAGAATACCTAGAAATATAACTTACAAAGGATGTGAAAGACCTCTTCAAGAAGAACTACAAACCACTACTCAAGGAAATAAGAGAGGAACAAACAAATGGGGAAACATTCCATGTTTATAGATAGGAAGAATAAGTGTTGTGAAAATGGCCGTACTTCCCAAAGTAATTTATAGATTCAGTGCTATCCCCACCAAGTTATCATGGACTTTCTTCCCAGAACTAGAAAAAAAACACTTTAAATTTTATATGGAATCAAAAAGAGCTCATATAGCCAACAAAGAAAAGCTTTGTTCTTTTTCTTGAGTAAAAAGAACAAAGCTGGAGGCCTCATGCTACCAGACTTCAAACTATACTATAAGGCTACAGTAACTAAAACAGCATAGTTCTGGTACCATAACAGATATTTAGACCAATGAAACAGAACAGAGGCCTCAGAAGTAATGCCACCCATCTACAACCATCTGATCTTTGACAAACCTGACGAAAACAAGCAATGGGGAAAGAATTCCCTATTTAATAAATGATGTTGGGAAAACTGGCTAGCCATATGCAGAAGACTGAAACTGGACCCCTTCCTTATACCTTATACAAAAATGAACTCAAAATGGATTAAAGAGTTGAATGTTATACCTAAAGCCATAAAAACCCTAGAAGAATTCCTAGGCAATACCATTTAGGACATAGGCATGGGCAAAAACTTTATGACTAAAACACCAAAAGCAATGGCAACGAAAGCCAAAATTGACAAATGGGATCTAATTAAGGAGCTTCTACACAGCAAAAGAAACTATCATCAGAGTGAACAGGTGATCTAAAAGTTGGGAGAAAACTTTTGCAATCTATCCATCTGACAAAAGGCTAATATCCAAAATCTACAAGGAACTTAAACAAATTTACAAGAAAAAAAAACAACTCCATCAAAAACTGGGCCAAAGATATGAACAGACACTTCTCAAAAGAAGGCATTTATGTAGCCAACAAATGTGTGATAAAAGCTCATCATCACTGGTCATTGGAGAAACGCAAATTGAACCACAATGAGGTACCATCTCATGGCAGTGAGAATAGCAATCGTTAAAAAGTCAGGAAACAACAGATGCTGGAGAGGATGTGGAGAGGTTGGTGGGAGTGTATATTAGTTCAATCATTGAAGACAGTGTGGTGATTCCTCAAGGATCTAGAGCCAGAAATATCATTTGACTCAGTAATCCCATTACTGCGTATTTACCCAAAGGATTATAAATAAATCATTGTACTATAAAGACACATGCACACATATGTATTGCAACACTGTTCACAATAGCAAAGACTTCGAACCAATCCAAATGCCCATCAATGATAGACTGGATAAAGAAAATGTGGCACATATACACCATGGAATACCATAAAAAAGAATGAGTTCATGTCCTTTGCAGGGACATGGTTGAAGTTGGAAACCATAATTCTCAGCAAACTATTGCAGGAACAGAAAAGCAAACACCACATGTTCTCACTCATAAGTGGGTGTTAAACAATGAGAACACAAAAACACAGGTAATAGAACATCACACAGCAGGTCCCGTTGGGGAATGGGGGTCTAGGGGAGAAATAGCATTAGGAGAAATACCTAATGTACATGAGGGGTTAATGGGTGCAGGAAACCACCATGGCATGTGTATACCTACATAACAAACCTGTACGTTCTGCACATGTATCCCAGAACTTAAACTATAATAATAATAATAATTTTTTAAAAACCTTCAGCAGATGCACAAAAGATAAAGACAAAGCATCAAATCATATCACTATAAAAAATTGTCAAATCACAAAGGAAGAGAGCAAATGAGAAATGAAGGAAGGAACTGTAGAACAATCAGAAAACGACTAAGGAAATAGCAATAGTAAATTCTTGCCTATCAATAATTACTTTAATTGAAAATTGTTTAAATTCTTCAATCAAAAGACAGAATGACAGAATTAATTTAAAAACAATGTCCTTGTATAAAAGGAAGTGTAAAAATAATATACTTCCTACAAGATACTTCCTGTAACTTTAATGACACACATAGGCTGAAAGTGAAGGAATGAAAAAAGACATTCTATGCAGATAGCAGCCAAAAGGGAGCAAAAGTTTAATTATGATATCATTATGATGATATAATATCAATATGATATTGATGAATAATATCAATATATTATTGATGATAATGATAATATTAATGATTAATGATAATAATGATAATGATATGATGAATAATATCAATATGATATTATTAATGATATCATATAAAGTAGACTTTAAGTCAAAAACTATCACAAGAGACAAAGAGGTCATTATGTAATAATAAAATGGTCCATTCATCAAGCTGATATAACAATTATAAATAAATGTGCATTCCACATCAAAATATCTTAATTTACAAAGCAAATATTCACATGATTAAAGAGAGAAATGATCAGCAATACAATAATAATGGGATAATTCAATATCTTTCAACAATGAATTAATAATGCAGACAAAAAAATCAGTAAAAAAACAGTGGACCTGAATAACGATATAGACCAAATAGACCTAAAGACATACACAGAATGTTTCTTCCAACAATAGCAGAATAGGACTGTGATTTTTAGTATTTTAGGCCTTAAGAGGTTTTGAGAATTTAGCATTTCAACATTTGAGATTATGGTGTTAGTGATTGTGTTTTGGAATTACGGCCCAAACTCATATTGCAAATGCTTTCTCTCAGTTCTTGGCTTACATTTTCAGCTTCTTATTTATGCTTGTAGAAAAACAGCTGCTTTAATTTTTAAGAACTCTAATGAACCAGTTTCTACTTTTTTCTTTTATAGTTAGTGCTTTTTTTCTGGTCTTCTCTAATAAATCATTGCCTGTGGGTCTATGACCCATTTTGATAGTATGTGGTAGGAAGTCGAGGTTACTATTTTTTCGTATAGATACATAATTGTTTTTTTACCACTTGTTAAAAGCTGATTCTTTCCCTATTAATTAATTTTGATATCACTGTCAAGAATCAATCTACTCCATATGTGTGGGCCTTCTTCTGGACTCATTATTCTATTCCATTAATCTATACCTACTCCAATTCCACATTGTTTTATTATTATAAAATGTAAAACCATAAACATGTATAAGATACACAATAGCTTTGTAGTAATTCTTGAAACAAGGTAGTATATTTATCCAGCTTTGTTCTTTTTCTTCAAAATTATCTTGGATACTGTAGAATCTTTGCCTTTTCATATGAATTCTCCAATCAGCTTGTTTATTTATACAAATGAACCTGCTGGGCTTTTGACTGAAATAGTATTGGTCAATTTTGGGGAAAATTGACACTTTAATAATACTGTGGCCTAGTGCTGGCTTACAACTGTGATCTCAGCACTTTGGGAATCTGAGATGTGAGGGTAACTGGAGTTCAGGAATTGAAGACCAGCCTGGGCAACGTATCAAGACCTCTTCTTTACTAAAAATTTTAAAATTAGCCAGGTATGGTGGCACATCCCTCTACAGGTATTTGCCTGTAAAGGTACTTGCTCTACAGGTGGCACCTCCTCTACAGGCACTCCTAGGTAGTTGGTAGGCTGAGATGGGAGGATCACTTCAGCCCAAAGATTGAGGCTGCAGTGAGCTACGATCACACCATTGCACTCCAAAGTGGGCAACAGAGCAAGATCCTGTCTCACAAAAAAATTGAGTCTTCCAATTATGTACTGTTGTCCAATCTCTGTAAATATATTTTCATATGTTTTTGGAGAGTTCATGTGGTGTCAGTTTCTCTGTCATGACAGGAGTGGAAGGCTGACAATTCTAATTTTGAATAGAATTCTGAACAGGCCATTGTTAGTAATTTTTCTCTAACTGCAAATAAAGTTTCTCTAGTTTTAGTTTTAATGCTTGCTCCCTCTATCACTTTGACTTAGAAAAGTAGAAAAAAACACCAGAAAAACTTAATTAAGGTAGATTGCCAAAGTTCATCACTGTAGAGGCAGGCAAGGTAAATGAGAGGGAATAAGGTTAGAAGACCAAAGTTTGAGTTTTGGCTCTTTTCAAACTGTATGGTCGTGGGTCAACAATTTAATGTCTTTTAACTTTAACTTTCTTATTAGAAAAAATAGGTCTAATCCTCCTCTAATTTTTCCACAGGGCTATTTTAAGTCCCTTGTAAAATAGTGCATAGATATGAAAATACTTTGTAAACTCTAAGGCACTAAACACACAACAAAAAATTACTTTTATTATTCTTGACTAAAATAAAATTCTGTCCTCTTAGACAACTCTCATTTTTTTTCTCTACCTCTCCAATTATCTGGATATTTGGCTCAGGATTCTTTCATGCCTCTTTTTTCTCTTATACTTTGCAGTAAGAGAGGGAGGACGTTGTAGCACTTAGTTGAAAAGAAACATGCTCCAAAGCATTTGCTCTGTAGGGAAAATTTTCGTCCTCTCTGTGGAATTATGTCTGAGAAATAATATACTTTGGGCTTTCAGCCAATCAAAAAAGCAACAGCAAGAAAACATGTTTACTTTCACTTAGAAAGGAAAAAGATGGCTTTGATTTTATAAGATTTTCGTATTTAAAAACTATTTGTGCTTGTTTTTAAAAAAAGTTTAAAATTAAACTTTGATTATTGCTTATCAGAAATTTTATGAAAGTGTCATGGCTGAATCTGTTGATTACAGAAATTATTCTGGTTTTGGTATTATCATCTCCAGGAGACTTGAACCCCATGACTTTTCAGAAATGCTTACTCATGCAATAAGCACTAGCCTTGTCTCAGTGTAGTGAATGAAGCAGAACCCACAAATACTATGCTTTCCCTAATTATTCCTATATATTATGAAGTCTGGAAGCCAAACTTTTTTCTAATCCTAACTCCTTCCTTTATTAGTTATGGGCCCCCAGGAAGTTATTCAACCACTCTAGGCATCAGTTTCCTCATCTATGGAATGGACTAATATAAATAAATACCAACACACAGGGTTGATTTAGGATTGAATAAATTAATAATATAAAGCATTTAGAACAATGCCTTATACGTGGTAAGTTCTCCATAAATGACAGGTTCAGAGTAGGCATTCAATAAGCATATTTATAAAAATACTTCATGTGTATTTCTTGTGCTATTCTTTTAGTATGCATGGTACAAGATTATTTGGCAAGAATTATTCTAATTTTTGAGGACCTGAATTGGGTGGACAGGAATCTTGATATTCACAAATAAGTTTTGTTCCAGAATCAAGGAACTCCTGAAACTTACCATTCACAAATTTGAACATGTCAGTTGTTTGGGAGAATAGCTAAGTTTAGGTGTTTTACAACTTGAACCCTGGCTCCTAAGAGTTAAAAGTCCCTTCATTAGTTTTTGACATTCCATTAGCTTTGTAGGTGGGAAAATAGCAATGCCTCTGAATTTTTGGACATGTCTTTTACATCACAGGCTAGACTGGGAGTCATGAAAGGGATAGAATTCTTACCCCCCTACAATGCCATCTATAGTGTCCACAGTGATTCCCTGTCACTGCAAACATACCTTAAATGAGTGTAACTCTCTCTCTTGAAATTGCTTATTTTACTAGTTCTGACTTACCTGTTAGTATGGATTCTTTGTGGAGAAAAGGGAATGCATATTCACCATTGATGGGAAGGTAAATTAGTTCAGACATTGTGGAAAGCAGTTGGGTGATTTCTTTTTTTTTTTTTTTTTTTTTTGTTTCTTTTTAATATATATATTTTTTATTGCATTTTAGGTTTGGGGGTACATGTGAAGAACATGCAAGATTATTGCATACGTACACACATGGCAGTGTGATTTGCTGCCTTCCTCCCCATCACCTATATCTGGCATTTCTCCCCATGCTGTCCCTCCCCAATTCCCCACCACCCTCTGTCCCTCCCCTTTTTCCCCCCGACAGACCCCAGTGTGTGGTGCTCCCCTCCATGTGTCCATGTGTTCGCATTGTTCAACACCCACCTATGAGTGAGAATATGTGGTGTTCTATTTTCTGTTCTTGTGTAAGTTTGCTGAGAATGATGGTTTCCAGGTTCATCCATGTCCCAACAAAGGACACAAACTCATCATTTTTGATGGCTGCATAATATTCCATGGTGTATATGTGCCACATTTTCCCTGTCCAGTCTATCATTGATGGGCATTTGGGTTGGTTCCACGTCGTTGCTATTGTAAACTGTGCTGCAATGAACATTCGTGTGCATGTGTCCTTATAGTAGAATGATTTATAATCCTTTGGATATATACCCAGTAACAGGATTGCTGGGTCAAATGCAATTTCTATTTCTAGGCCCTTAAGGAATCGCCACACTGTCTTCCACAATGGCTAAACTAATTTACACTCCCACCAACAGTGTAAAAGCTTTCCTATTTCTCCACATCCTCTCCAGCATCTGTTGTCTCCCAATTTTTTAATGATCGCCATTCTAACTGGCATGAGATGGTATCTCAAAGTGGTTTTGATTTGCATTTCTCTAATGACCAGTGATGATGAGCATTTTTTCATATGTTTGTTGGCCTCCTGTATGTCTTCTTTTGTAAAGTGTCTGTTCATTTCCTTTGCCCACTTTTGAATGGGCTTGTTTGTTTTTTTCTTGTAAATCTGTTTTAGTTCTTTGTAGATTCTTGATGTCTGTCCTTTTTCAGATGGGTAGATTTCATAATTTTTTTCCCATTCTGTTGGTTGCCGATTGATTCTAATGACTGTTGCTGTTGCTGTTCAGAAGCTGTGGAGTTTGATTAGTTCCCATTTGTCTATTTTGGCTCTTGTTGCCAATGCTTTTGGGGTTTTGGTCATGAAGTCCTTGCCT